>JAFJYG010000167.1:0-74120 GCA_017366145.1 Cadophora sp. M221 | reverse complement strand
TATTTGAGAAGCTATTGCGGGCTTCAGGCCGTATTTTGTCCTTCCGATTGTGGCCTTATACTTACCTTTTCCCCAACCCTGCCTCAAACGCACTTTTTCCACTTTTATGTCACCTGCCTCATTTTCACTCTATCGCCCAATTGCATGGAGCCTTGAAGCCCTGGAAAATGATGTTCAACTTCGCTGGGGTTAGAATTTGAGTTTATTTGGTAATTTATGTTACATGTTTTAGTATTACATTTTTATTTCCTGCATTTGCATAGGTATGCAACTTTTTTTTAAAAGCAAAAGCTCCACTAAAGTACATTATGCGCGTTTTACTTGCTCTTTATGTTTATATTATTAATTAATAAGCGCCAAGTGACTTGGATTAAATATAAGTTAAGAGAATAAGGGCAAAAGATAGGAGTTATATTGTTAAGAAAAAGATTTATAACTAAAGAAAATCAAAGATATCGCTACGAAAAATGAAAGGACCTGGGTAAAAAAACTTACAAGCGGAGCATTGGGCTCCAAGACGCGCTTTTTAGCCGAAAATTTCATTAGTTAATTGACTAAAGATATTTTTGGTTTTTTTCGTTTGTAATTAATAATTACTTAATAGCTCTAATGCACTTGATTTTGTTACTTTTCTTATATTTATTGCTAATTATTTAATTCTTTGAGAGTTCTTTTTATCTCATTAATTAGAACACATTTCACTTGGCACTATGTCGCCTTGGGCTCGCTTTTTGCCCTTTCTTTTCCTATTCTACTTTCTTTCTTAGTCCCAATACATTAATTGCAATAACTATACTTAATTCTTTAAAGTAAGCAATCTTGACTAGTATTTAACTACCAGAGTAAGTAATTCCCCACAACTCTTTATTAACTATAAATTGCTAAAAGTTAAAAGCTAACGCTATCAATTTAAGTTTTAATTTTCACTTTTATAAGATTTAAGATAAAAGTTACTATTATAAGCAACTTAGCTAATAATAAATTCTTAATGTTTTTATCTTTAAACTTAAAGTTTAGTTTGGCTTTTATAATAAATCGCAATTGCGCATTAGAAGTTAACATAAGATGCTATGGCGCCGTCATTAATGTTTTTGAGGCGCACGATGTTATTCTTTAAGCCCGTAAACTAAAACAACGTAATATTAAGTATTAAGGGCTTGATCTAATAGTATTGGGAGCCCTGGCTGGGATTGCCGCCTTATTGTATTCACTTTTCTTCTTAGGTAGGAATAGAGAAGTATTACAGCTTTTGGTAATTTCTTCTGTGCAACTCTAGGAAAAGTTGAGCATTAAAAAAACTACCGCCATTATTATTATTAATACTGCCTTCAAGACAACTATCACAGTTCCATTAAAGCAGGCTACTTCAACTGGGTTAGTTACCTTTTTCTTAGCAAAAGATTTGGCATTTATGCTATTGCTATGCATTTTTCACTTTCTTTTATTTCTTTCTTTAGTACTATGATTTATTATTGCATATATTAACCTTTATAAGTTTATTAAATAAGAAATTATTTTAACTTCCTTTTGTTGCTTTATTTTTCCTATTTACTTCCTCGCCTTGCAACTTTTCTACACTTATTTAAATATATTGCATTTTAATTTTTTTTTTTGCTTGCTTTGTTTTTAACTTACATTACATATTTACCCCCTTAGCTTTCGTTTGTTCTTTTTTGCGCTTTTTCTGCCTCCCATTCTTTTCATTTCGACCTTTCAAACACCAGCTAACCATCGACTTTTTGTTTTAGCTTGAAACTGGTGCTTACGACCTATATAACTATCACTGCCAACGCCAGGCGAGGCAACGTAGGAATTTAGCTAAACACAGCCAATGCCCTGCACATTTAACAAGTACTATCTGGCGCTAATTACACTTACCGGGTAAATTGGGAGACGAAAGCCCTTGCGGCAATAATGGTCCGTGGGCTGAGCATAGCCAACATCGTATGCGCAGCCTAAAACTTGCTAGTTAATGGAATTAACCGTGAGGATTATGTCGAGTACCTTGAAATCGACCAGGCTTAGCTGCCGTTTATTAAAGTAGCATTAGTAGCCGCTTGGAACAAAGTAATTGCTTGGGCGCTTGCCAATGGGGCTTTATTAAATGCACAAATTGGAGCTCACACGATGCATGCATTGGCGGTAGGCGCCTTTGCTTTCTCGTGGATGTTCCTTTCTCAGAGCGGCACTATCTCTTCGCTTAATATTATTGCCGCCGCAGCGCTGCAAGGCGGCGCATCAGCCACTAAGTGTGAGGCTCAAACGGCTACTTAGTGCACTGCAAAGTGTGGTGTTTATACGTGGGCACTCATATATGATTGTGCAACTGCATGCGCCACAATCACAAGCTGTGATACTACTCTAGTCCGCACTACGACTACTACAACTTTCTTACCGACTTACGTGAGCTCTGCTAAGCCGACGGAAGTACCATTGAGCAACCAGGGGCAACAAATTGCTATAGCCTCGTATATCAACCCACTTGGGGACCCGGCTACGTGGCAACGGCTACTCGCATACGACTCACACAAAGTTAGTGTATTGATTGCAAACATTTTAAATGGTTCAAATTACATTATTAAGAAAAATTGGAAGGCGGTGATCAATCAAGCTACAGCTTAAGGCAAGACTATTCTTGGTTATGTATGGATTGGTTACCTTAGCGTAAGTTAACAACAATTTACTACTCGACTAGGCTCTCATAACCTCGCCAATTGGGCTTCTTAAATTGAGCAAGATGTTAATAAATGGTTTAAGCTTTATAGCAGTCTTGGCGATATATTCTTTAACGAAGGCTGGCCAGAATGTGGCGAAAACAATGTTTACGCAAATTTATACGCTTACATTAACGACTATATGAAGAAAAAACACCTTAGCGCGTATACGATACTTAACCCTAGTTTACCAATGGCTTAATGTTTTGAAAACACCATGGACACACTATTGACTTTTGAGAGCAGCTATGAAAATTATCAAAACTCGTATGTTCCCAACAATTGAACGGCAAACAACCCCCGAAAAATCTGGCATATTGTGTACAAAGTCCCACAAAACCAAGTGGCAAATGCTACTGCACTTGCCCTCAGCCGTAGTGCAAGACTACTTAAACTCACCAACGATGACAATCCAAACCCATACGACACATTACCAAACGACGCCTATATGCAAGCCACTATTGGTGCTATGGCCGGTGGTAAGCCTCCTATTAATAAGCCAGCGGAAGCAAGCGGCTCTCAAGTTGCTGGTGTTCCAAATGATGCACATGTCCTTTCCTCAAATTATACATCCGTCACACTTGTCTAGTCCCTTGTTAGTGGTGCTTTTGGATATGTAGTATATTGAAACGGTGTATAAGTTTTAGAATTACCAGCCTTAATGACCCGCGCTACAATTGGTATACTTGATCCCGAATCCGTTAATCTCGCATTGGAAGTTCGAACGGTTTTAGCTTCGGGTAGTGGAAGCACTTCCCATGTGGTCGTGGCCAGCACGAGCAGTCTACCGCCTAACGGTTCAATTACTAACACGGTCTTCACGAAAAGTGGCAAGACGATCACTTACACTACGAATATTCTTATCTCATACGCCTTTATACGGCTTTTTATTGGCATTAAGCAGGACAGTACAAGGTGGATAGCCAAGCACGGGTGGCCAATTAATATTCCAGGCGTGAATGCCAACGGCGTCGCCTGGCTTCAATTGGTAAATTACTTCGTTAAAGGCAATAACTTTTACTTGGCGCTTTACAAGTACACAGGCACTTGAGACGAATACACCAAAGCCAATGCGAAATAATCATGGTCTCCTATTAGTGTAGCTCCTTAAAAGCAAAGCGAATACATATACACCTAAACTGTTTCATTTGATGGTACAAATGCTAAGGCCAGTGAGTATATTGTATAAGGTTAGGGGTACGTACCGCTTAAAAATGTCTTCATAGGAACACCCTTTTACTAGGCTAGTTACTAAATGAAAAATAATACTAATTAATACTTTTCGCTATTCTCCTCCCCTCTTTGGTTCCTTTAATTATATGATAATGTATTTAACTAAGATGAAATTGAAATTTTGATCTAGATAAAGAAGGTAAACTTTGCATGCTTGAATACAGGTGGCATTAAGCAAAAGCGCTCTCAAAAACAAAACAGCGATGAGTAGATTATTTTTTTATTAAGTTCAAAGAAACTTTAAAACTAAGGAACTATATGCAAAGTTTAGTTAATAATTTAAATTGCAATAAAGGTTGCGGTAAATTAAGCAAAATGCCCAGGCTTTGCGCCAAATTTGTGGGATATATTTCAGTACTTTTAAATTGCAAGATGCACAGCTGTAACTTAAACAAACTTAAGAAAAGGTCTGAAGTATCGCGGTCTTTAAATCTTGCTTTTTTTTTGTCTTTTGAAGAAGATCTTATAAATTTGAACTATTAATTGCACTATGTTACGTATCCCTCCTAGTAATAGGTAACAACTTATACAATCCTTATGAGACGTTTATATACGATGCAAAAACCTTTGGTTGTAATATGTATTTTGTTGAAGTCTAAGGAGCTACTTTAAAGTGTCGATAAGAGCTTTATATAAGAGGCTCTTATCGTGGGCTAGTTCTAAAGTGGCTAGCGTCGAGTGCTCCTATTCACTTCCTGCGTTTTGCAACCCTTGTTTTTGCTTGTCCTTCGTATTTACGTAAATCCGTTGATTATATAAATATTATTATTCACACATAAACAATTCGATTAATGAGTCTTTTCTGGTGGTTCTTTGGCAATGTGAATACTCATTTGGCTGCGACTACTTATGTGACGCTTGCTCTAGAAAGACAGCAATCACGTGTGACTACGGCCTCACATTACAACAAGAGTTTTGTGAAGATAACAAGACTACCTTAGAATCTATAACTACAAAGGAAAGAAGGTCAAGAGCGTAGGTTTTTATATACAAAGGAACGCCATAAAGTCGTTTAATTTCGGTAAGCTTGGCTAAGCCAGGATGCCGGAAATAAGGCTTTGGGCGCTTTCGATCGTCACAATATATTATTGTTTTTAAGACTTAATTGTAAACTTTGAAGCTTTTAAGCGTAAGCTTTTAACTAAGCCTTAATAAGCTTATTATATTAGTAATTCTTTTTTTCTCGAAATATAATAAAAGTTAAGCTAAATTAGCGATTAAGAAATTAATTCGCATATTTTTTGGTTTTGAAGTTGCTTTGCGTAATGTGATGAAAACAGCCTTTTGATTTCTTTTGTCACATGACTGCGCTGATTCTTTGCATATATAAGAAGCTAACACTTGATTACAAAATATTAAGAACATAATATTATATATATTTTATTTATTAGAACTTTTTCTTTTTCTTTTTTTTGTTAATTTTTACTCTTTAAATATGTGATATTTTTGAATTTAATTAATTTGTTATTTTTAAACCTAAGGAACTTCTTTAATGGCTTGCTATATGCTACTTGTGACGCTTGCCTTAGAAAGACGATAATCACGTGTGGCTAAAGCCTTACATATTAACACAAGGGGAATATATAACAATACCAAGCATTAACTTAGAATTAATAACTATGGAGTTAAGAAGATAAAGGAAAGAAGGTAACTAAATACAAAGAGGCAGCGGCTCTAGCTGACTTCACCTTGGCTAATCCCGCCTTATGGCGTCAATCCCGGTGCATTGCAGATTAGCTGTGGAGCCATATAAATTGGATGCGGCTGAGCGGTGGACATGAGGGTGCCAAAGCTAGCAGCGTGTTACACTACCCCCCTCTTCTGAAAAAGCTCGCTCTCGAGTGTTGGTTTATTTTCCTGTTGTCGTTGAGGTTCTTGTAGTTGTTTATGCCATCTTCTTATGCTTTAATTTATTAAGGTAGCTTTGCAGGGGGTTTTGCTTGCTCTTGGTGATTGAAATGAAAGTCCTTGACTTTATGCGAAGCATATTTTAAATTAAAGGCATTATACTATTCTAAATTAACGTTATGATTGAACCAAGTAACACGGTAAGAAAGTGTTTTGCCTTGCTTGCGGCAAGCGAGCACTTCTTCTAAGTCTTATTCGTTGTTGCTTGTAATATTAATTAGTGGAGGAGCGTTTTGCACTTGGTTTAGCAAAGGGTCGTTTGGGTCTTTTCGCAGCTTGCTAGCTAGGAAAACGTTATGAATCTTTATATTAATTGGTAGTTTTAGGTGATATAAGCTACTAATCTTTTTAAGTACTTTAAAAGGTTTATTAGTTAGTATATTTAATTTCTTAAATGAATGAAGTGTTTTGAAGTAGCGCATATTTAATTAAACTAAGTTGTTCACTTTAAAGTTAATATCGCGGCAAAAAGCGTTGTAAAATCAAGCTATCTTTGCTTGAGCCTTAGTAAGTCCTAACTAAGTCATATCTTATGCTTTTTTGTGGCGTTGGGCGTAGTTTATGGCTTTTTGTGTATTCAACTTATTAGCAGGTGTTGCTAAGTTTAGCAAGTCGATTTTCTAATCCTAATTTGTGCGTAGGGCGTAATCATGAACTACTTCAAAAGAAGTGAGTCCTCTCAAAGAATCGTGTGGAAGAAAGAGCTAAGTGTAATTTATAGTAGAAAAGTACTTTAACCAATTGTTTTAATAGTATGCAATAAAGGGTTTAAGTTGTCTTTATAGGTATTGGTTGTAAACTTTGATTTGGCCGTTTGTTTAAGGATAATCGGCAGTAGAGAGCTATCTCTTGGTTTCAAGGACTTTGCAAAGAGCGTTTCAAAACCTGAAGATAAATTAAGGTCTTTTATTAGAAGTAATAATAAGAAGGGCGCCAAAGTAACGATATATATAATACATATACATGGTAATTAGCTTTTGGGCATTGGTGGTTTTTTAACAGGAAATGCTAACTGCTTGCTTACTAAAGCGGTTAATAAAGATAAGAACATTGTTAAATTCATGCTTGTTCTTGTTGAACGTGCAGTAGTTTATTATAATATGCTTCCATGGGCGAAACGAAACAGAGAGAGGATGAAGAAATCCGGGCTTCTTATCCCAAGGCACTTAAATTCATTGGCATATATGATAGTTGCGATAGTATTGCTAAACTATTAATATTATCTTGTACTACTAGTACTGAAAAGAGAGCAATTAAATCATCTTCTTAGCATTAGGATATGTGGTTATTGCTTGATTATGAACCTTTTTAATTATAAGGGTATAAAGGTGATTAACATTTGGAATCAAAAGGCGGCCATTATACAACAATAAATCGGCTTTCATACGGAGTTTCCTTGGCTTATTGGACAAAGCTTGCTTGCGCAAAGCTTGTAGGGATTAAGTCGTACGGTTTGCTTCCAATATATGCTGTACAACGAAAAAGGCAGAAAGCAGGGCATCAGCGTCTAAGCTAGCCACCAAAGCGTCAGAGTCATCTGGCTCTTGGATTTCTTGTAATAGCAGGTTAGGGTCGACCTATCTTTGGCTAAGAAGTTGCTGCAAGCGCTGTGTTTTCTTTGCTAAGTTCTGCAAGTTTAATTCATTTGGCTTGCGCGAGAGGGCATCAGCCAAAGGGTTATAAACGCCTAGTTTATAAGTAATTATAAAATTGTAGTTTACTAAGAGTTTAGCCCATTAGGCTTGCCTTACATTTAGCTGCTTGGAAGTTATAAAGTATTTCAAAGCCTTGTGGTTTGTAATAATACGAATTTAGTAAGGGGCCCTTGCGAGCTTTGCTCTTTAATGCTCAAAGGATTTGATAATTATTAATATCTTTTTATTGTGAATAGTATAATTAAGCTTAACAAAAAGCATAGTTTTTAAAAAGAAAGCAATAAAAAACCAATTCTTTATATGCTATTATGAAAAGACTTTTGCAATAATATTATTACTAGTATTTGTTTTTAGAAGGCAAAGCAAGTCTTGTTAGTAGTGCCGTATGTCGGTGCAGTATCGGTTCATGTACCACGCCGCATGTGTGAATATATTCCAATGCAAGTATGGTGACAGAGTTCAAAGTATGGGTTGTAAAATCTGTGTCCTATTGAAGAGAGCGTGAGGATAGCTAGTATATATATAGGGGCTCGGAAAGCCACCGAACCCAGTACGAACCCTCACCGATACCAGCCTGGCAGGGATATGACCTCCTGGTCCCAGCCCAATCCTTGGTCCTAGAGAAAGTACGTTCTTGCAGGGGCCTGTGGACCAACACCGTAAGAGAAGTGCAAACGTAAGAGTATGTTTTAAAAGATCAAAGGCATTTGTGTACTCTACGATAAAGCGAAAGAGAACATTGTTCTTAGTGAGCTAAATAAGAGGTTTCGCTATAATATTATAGTCGCAAATAAACCTTTGGTAGAAATTGCAAAATCCTAGGAATAACTGCACGCCTTTGACTGAGCTAAGGTAGTTTTATTGGCTAATTATAGCGATTTTCTTTGAATTAACTTTTAATTTAAAGATTAAGATGATAAATCCTAAGTACTTAGTACTTATAACTCTAAACTTACACTTCTTTAGGTTAGCTTACAACCTAGCGTTATTAAGGCATTAAAGCACCTTTTTAATATAAAGTTGGTATTGCAAAAAGTCTTTAAAGTATATAAGAATATTATTTAAGTACATTGTACAAAAGTCATTAAGGTAATTAAAGAGAATATTATTTATATAGCGCTAGTAGGTTGCGAGGCCATTGGTTAACTCAAATAAAAGAACTTTGCACTTGTATGCGCTATATCTTATACAAAAGGTTATGTACTTTTTTAATACTAAGTTCATTTGAATTTAGTAAAAAGCTTAATAAATATCCAGTTTGGTAAAAATGCAAGCATTAGCTATGCAAGCTAGCGTCTTATTAATTAGAGGTAAAGAATATTGGTCTTTGCGAGTAAGAGTATTTAATACTCGGAAATCAATACACAGTCGTAACGAGCTATTAGGCTTCTTAACGAAGAGAATAGAAGCAGCATATGATGCTTGCAAAGGCTTAATAAATCCTTTATTAAGGTTATTAGTAATGTATTGCTTGCTAGCCTTAAGTTCTATTGCGAATATTTTGTACAGCGGCGAATACTTAAGTGCTTTCTCGCTCTCTTCTTTTAGCTTAATCTTATGATCGTATAAGCGGTAAGAAGAAAGAATATCACTTTTTGCCTTAGAGAATACGTGGTTGTAATTAGTGTATTTTAGGGGAATTATTAGTTTAGTGTTTAGCTTTTAGATGGAAAGTGCAAATTGCGCAACTAACTAACGATAATAAGTGAGTTTAATAGTTAAAGCTATAATGATAGCGATTTTCTCTTGCTCTTGATTTCTTTAATTAATTAAAGTATTAATCTCTTAAAGTGTAGCCACAAATATCTTGTTTTTAAGCTTTTGCTTACTTAGTTAGTAAAATATTGCAGCGCTAATTAAAAAGATATTAATAGCAAAACATTAAGAAGCTCTCTTATAAGAAGCTTTTTATGTTGCTAAAGAGTATACTTTAGAAGAGAGAGGATTGTTTGTAGTTAACTTGTGTGCAAGAGAAAGTTGCGTTTGTATGCTTCGAAGTGAATTGGCATAGTTCTTGGCATGCGTTTTGCGCATAAAGGAAGTGAATTGAGGCGAGTTTATAAAGGTATTTCCCTCATTGGCAGTGCCATAGTGAGGTTGAAAAACGTTATTTTTTATTACACATGCAAAAGCATTCTTTGTGGTTATTAATTAAAGCGAGGAATAGGAATTTAAGGTATTTATACTTAGTGTAAAGTTTAAAAGTAGAGGGTTGGCCGTTGAGGCTAACTCGTTAAATTGAGTGTTATGGCGACTCTAGAATTCACGCAACTTAGCGTCTTTACGCTCGGCGTTGCGCTGGTGACGTTGGTGAATCTTGTGTAGGCGTAGGTTTTGAACTTCAATTAGTTTGCTATAGCTAGTTGTTGAGGGGTAGTCCGGAGGCCAGATGAGTCGTTGTTTAGCGGTATTCAAGAGCACTTCGTGATGCTCTAGCTATAACCTCCTAATAATTACTCTATGGTTTCCCAAGTAAGTAATTAAGAAAAAAGTAAATGATTGCAAACGCTTATTAATTATTAAATTTAATGTAATGTAGTAGCTAATGATTTAACTAACTTTACTATTAAATCCTTTGATAAGGATAAGTAAGGGCAATAGGTGAATTAAAGGTTTCAAGAAGAAAAAAAGAGATTTTAAAAAAGAGTGGTTAATAAAACAATAACTATTAGCTCTAAAATTAAGAAGTGCAAGCAACTTGTACGTAAGGCCATTCTTAGAGAAAGTAATGCGGGTGATAAGTGCTGGTTTGCCAAGAAGCTTCGTAAGGTTAAGATGTTGCATATCTCGTACCATGCCTAAGAAGAAGCCTTTGCCTAGGCTAGGTCTTTTGCTCATGGAGTAGGGTCCTTCATTGGCAAATTGTTGTTGTCATTTGCAGCTTGGCTGTCAGATATAAAGCCTTTGTTGTCGTTTATTTTCATTTTGCTTAAGCGAGGAGTATAGCCACAATTCTGAGGTTGCTAAGAAAAATGCCAAGGGGTATTCGTTGGTATTTAAGCACGAGTTGTATTAGCTTGTGTAGAAGAGTATTGAGTTAGTATTATATCAACTGAACGCTATTAAAACACAAAAACAACTGCTAGTTTTTTAATTAGGATTGGTATGCGATTTGTCTTGCTATTAGTTTGTTGCTAACAACGAAAGTTGGTATTTATATTTGTTATAAAGGAGTCGAAACAATTAGCATAAATAGTGCTTTTCACGTGCTATTCTTAGTCCTCAGCTTGAATTGCTTTCACATACTCTTCTAAAGTCCTAGCTCTCTTGTACTTATGAAATAGTTGCTTGCGTAAGCGGAATAAGAGCTTGTTTTGTAAGTTTATTTTAAGAATAAACTTATTAGTTACGCTACCCCGACTAGTAAGAGTTTTAAATTAATGATAGAATTCTTAAAAGGTTTCTCTTGCGGCTTTTATTTTTAACGCAAAGTATTAATTGCGTGCTATTTATTACTTGTAAGAGTTAGTTAAAAAAGTGATTATTTGTGTAACCAAATTAAGCGCATCTTAAAGGTTATTATTATTATTAAGCATAAGAGATAGAAAAAATGGCTTTAAGAATGTGCAAGCTATTTCCTTTGTTTATGCTAGTACTTAGTTCTTCTTATAATTATTATTAAGGAAGTATTAATTGTATTAACGCATAGTGTTTTGGATTTAAACTTCTCATAATCGTAGGCTATAATTAATGCTATTAAAGAGTTTGTTATAAAGGTTAAAAATCTTTTTGATTCGCAAGGGAATTAATATTTAAAATAAGCCAAAAAAAAGAGGAAGCGGCGATAAGGGGGAAGGTTGCGATATAATAAGCGATTTGGGTCTCCCTCATCGTTATTATTATCATCAGGCGAGCCGCCGGGGGCAGGTGCACCTATACCATAAGTTGTTCTTTCTTTGCCATTTCGTTTATAAGCCCTAGGAGTGTTCTCCATTGAGGGACGGGGGTTGTCTTCTTTAAAGGTCACAGATTTAGCTGAGGGTCTTGAAGTAGTTAAAGGAGCAAACAGCTAATTGATTTGGTCTTGCATAAGTTGCATTTATGCCAACTACTATGCAAGCATATCTAATGCTGCACATAGCTCTTCTTTAGCTATTGATTTCGTTTTCTCTTGGCTATTTGCAATAAAACTGCGTGTAGGTGTATTTTGGATCCTGCTAAAGCTAGGTCCAAAGACGAGAGGGTCTTGACTTGGCGTTAGAGGCCGTGGAACTGAGGATGAGGAGGACGATATATCGGCGTCTTTAGTTGGTACGACTAAAGAGACTACCTTTGGCTTGTATAGTTGTGCTAAAGGGAGAGAACCGGAAAAGAGGGGTTTGTTGGATTGGCGTGTTGATACCAAAGAGAGGGGTTTTAGAGGGGGTTTTGATGCCATTTATTAAGCTGTTGCTGAGCTTGGTATAGGCCTTTTCTGTATTTGAGCTTCTGGGCCGTGGCCACTCATAGGAGAATTAAGATTGGGGGATATTTATTGTCTTTCCAAACGATGTAGAAAAAGTTATTGATAATGTAATGCTTGCCCTAGAAAGACAATAGTCACGTGTGGCTAAAGCCTTACATATTAACACAAGGGGAATATATAATAATATCAAGCATTAACTTAAAATTAATAACTACGAAGTTAAGAAGGTAAAGGAAAAAAGGTAACTAAATACAAAGAGGCAGCGGCTTTAGCTAACCTCACCTCGGCTAATCTCGCCTTATGGCGTTGATCCCGGTGCATCGTAGATTAGCTGTGGAGCCATATAAATTGGATGCGGCTGAGCGGTGAACATGAGGGTGCCAAAGCCAGCAGCGCGTCACACTACTCTTTTATTGTATGGCTTATTAGGCTTTATTTCTCTTATAGTAATTGTAATAAGCTTTTGAAAAATATACTTTTTATTTTGAAAATACTAATAGTAGTACGAATTGGCTTTGTTTTGAAGTATTTAATAAGAAAACTTAGTGCTAAATCGTATGTAATGTTTTTGCTGTTTGCGAATATTATGCGTATAAGCTCGTTGAGTTGATATTAGCTATGAAGTAAAGTCATAAGATAATTTGGTTTTTTATAAAAATAAAAACGTTATAAGCAGTGGTAAATTGTGAAGTAAACTTGCTATATGAATTTGAGCACGAAGCTTTATTACTTAGAAAACTATTGTGTTTATATAAAATCTTAGTTTTAATTACAAGTTGTGCAAAACAAGTTTGCGAAGCGCGCAAGCCTTTGCGATTTGTTTAATAAACTAGCATATTACGTGATTTTGGTTGTATGTTTTGAGGGCCAATTAGTCGTTAGGTTGTTTACTTTATATAACAATTTGTAAAGCAAATGAGGTCTTGGGAGCTTATTGGCTCTTAAGAACTATGCTTTTAAAAATCACTTAATTTTTGCGACCTCATTTGCTCTTGGGATTCTTATGATTCTTGGCTTTTTTGTGCAATGAAGCTGCTAAGCCTTAGGGCCAAGATACACGTGATTTTCTTAGATTGTGATATTATTTCTCTTTTGTTATTAGTGTGTTTTTACGTTTAAGTATACTAAAAGAAATATTAATAATTGCTTACGATTTTTTTTTTATTATGCTTTTTAAATGCTTAATTAAATGAGTTAATTATATTGCTTTTGAACAATAAATTAAATTAAGTGAAAAAATCATAGTACTTTGTATTAAATGTAAAAAATGCTAAATGCAAAGATTGCGTGTTGCTTCGCGATTTAAAGCTGTTTCGTTGCAAGCGCTGTGCTTGTTTAAATAAAACGTGCGATGTTCGTGCGAGAAATTAAATGCTTACGATATTTAAGTGAAAAAGCTCAAATTCTTAGATTAAAAAACTAAAAAACGAAGAGAATTTGGTCGTAGCCAAGTTCCACGCTTGAATTACTCGCCTTAAGAAATAAAAACGCTTTTTATATGAGTGTTAGTAGAAAATAATTATCGCCGGTCTTAACTTAATAATAAAGCTTAATGCTTTGAAGGCGCTGAAAAAGAAAGAGAAAAAGAAAAGGAAAATAGCGAAGGCACAGCAAATCGCTGAGCTGGCGAGTGCCGAGTGCTCTAATGACCTCGTTGACCTCTTATTTGACTTATTAATTGACCTTTCTTTTGACTTCTTGAACTTGCTTTGAGTAGATTTAGGTTTTATTAATAAAAACTAGCAAGCTTCTTAAGGCAATTAAAAGTTAATTTAAACTCTTAAGTGTTTTCGAATAAAAGTAATTTAATTATTTCACTAAGTATTTGATTTGCTTTTTAAAATACTAATAGTTTAATAGTTTCTTAATATTATATTTTACAAGTAGGTTAATTAGTTTAGTGATTGTTTTTGAAATTAGTAGTATTTTTGGTGGTGCTTTTTTTAGTAGTAATATATGAAACACGAGAAATATCTTTTTTATTATCGCGAGTAATTAAAGCTTGTAATTTAGTGGCCTTTTGGTTTTTTTAATTTTAAAGAGTCTTAATTTCTTGTGGTTTAATTTGTTGCTTGATTGCTTTGTATTAATGTTTTTTTGCAAAAGATAAACCTTATTCTTTTCTTATAATATTGGCTTTTAATTACGTGCTTTATTATAATAGTATGCATTTCTTTTCGTTACGAATTGCAATTTTTGAGATAGTTCTTAATAGAGTTTTTTAATATTTTGAACTTAAAAACGTGCCGCATTATTTTTTACTTTTGTATTTATTAATTTCTTATAAGTTAATAGTTTATAATTATAGTTGGCAAAGAAAGGCGTGACCTTAGTGGTTTTTGTGAATAAGTTGTTTTAAGCAAACTTAATTAGTGGTAAAAGTTTTATTTAGTTGTTTTAGCGATAATTATAATAATACAAGTATGCTTTAATAACTTGATTTATTTGCTTATTTTTTTTATTAGTCTAAGAATAAAAAGCGATTAATAGCTTTTGTTTGGTTTTTAAAAAGGCGATTAAGGCTTTTTAGAATTTTAATATGAATAACTTGTTTTTATTTAATACGATTTCTTTAAGCATTTTATGCTTAAATACTACTTTTTTGAAGTAAACCTGTGCTAAGTTGTCACAATTTAAGAGATCACGTGTGTTTTGGCCCTGAGGCTCGGCAGCTTCGCTGCACAGAGAAGCTAAGAACTATAAGGATCCCGGGAGCAATTGAGATCGCAAGAATCAAGTGATTCCTAAGAGCATAGCTCTCGGGAGCCGAGGGGCTCCCAGGATCCCATTTGCCTTATAAGTGTTATATAAAGTAAATAACCTAACGGCTAATTAACCCCCGAATCCCGCGACCGGGGATCACGTGATATGCAAGCCTGCGAGACGAGCTCGCGAGCTAGCAGCGAGCTTTGCAAGCTGGCTAGCACGGCTCGCACGCCAAGCAAAGGTTTTATATAAACACAGTAGTTTCTTAGGTAGTAGAGCTTCGTGCTCAAATTCATATAGCAAGTTTATCTTATAGTTTACTACTGCTTGTAATGTTTTTATTTCTATAGAGAACCGGATTATTTTATGACTTTACTTCATAATTAATACTAACTCGACGAGCTTGTACGCATAATACTGTTACGAACCTAGCTCGTAAGCGTATCACGTGTGTCTTGGCCCTGAGGCTCGGCAGGCTCGCCTGCACAGAGAAGCCAAGACTTAGCAGGAAACACGGGACTAAGGGTCACGTGAGGGATCCTAGGATCCTAGGGGATCTTTGAGATCCAAGGATCCCAGGGGATCTAACAGCATGAAGGGTTTTATATAAGACTGGCACGTTTGCCATTAGATAGGAGCTTTGTGCTCAACGTAAAACAGTATCTTTACCCATACTTAGTCACTGTCTTCGATCGTACGTGATACATCTACTTCTTAATCATCCGAGATCAAACCCGCACACCCAGTGTTTGCATCGAGTGAACATTGCGACCGTGACAAATACTCGCGAATGGCAAGAACGTTACACTTTAAGCACCCCACTTGAAGTATCACTACTTAACATATTCACCAAAGGAGAATCCTTTACAAAGACGAACAATAAGGCTACTACCTTGATGATTAAGGTTAAGAAGGCCTCTAATAGCCCTAAAGTCAATCCCTCGAACAACTTTCATGACGACTAAGGCAAGCTTAAGCAGTTCATTCTTTAATGCAATATGTACTTAGTCTTTAATAATAATAAGTTTTAAGAACAAGAGTTATTAAAGGTCTTGTGAATAGCCTCGTTTTTAAGAGGTGCCGTGAATCATTGGATCAAGCTAGCCTTGATCAACTACCTTCACAATTGAGCACCAAGCGAAGCTTGTTTTGTATTTATAATAAAAAAAAGTAAAGTTATTTTTAGGACTTTTATTAGATTTGCAATCGCTATAAAAATTATTTTTAGTAACCTTAATAAGATTAAGTAGGCTAAGAAATATTTATTAGAAATAACTTAAAAAGATAATGTTTACGATTACACGGTTAAATTCCAATGCTACGCAATAAAGTTAAAGTAAACAAATAAAGCATTAAGAGCCTAGTATTATTAAAGCCTTAAGAACAATATTAAGAATAAGGTTTTCTAAGCACTAAAAACAATTACTTTAAACACCTTAATTAAAATCGCAATTAAGATTAACAATTGCATTAAGAAGAAATAACGCAAGTAAAAAGATTACTTTGCTTTTATTTAGTTTCAAAAGCCGCAGTTTCCTTAGTATTATAAGAAGAAATAAGGCTTTTATTAGCCCAGCAGTAAAAAAAGGAATAATTAAAAAGATCATTAAATAAATAAAGCCAAGAAAAGCAAAAGTAAATAAATAAAAAAACAAAAAAAAAAGCGAAAATAGCGCGAAAAGGGTTTGTACTATAATTATAGCAAATTAAAACACTTTGCTTAAGACTACTCTTAAAAGAAGTTGGGTGAAACGCCTCGACGCCAGGTGAGACTAGCTAAGCGAGAACTCGAATATTGAAAGGCCGCTGCCGCCAAATGGGATTCGCAAGTAACCCTTTATGATGAGGACTATGCGAGACTCTTTAACGAGGAATAAGCCCTTGATAATAAAGCGGTTAGGTTATTGAACCTAGAGAAAAAGAGTTAGGTTCTTTGAAATAAAAATGTGAATAATTATAGCTATAACCTACTGCCATTTTTAAATGAGATTTGGACTTTTAATAGCTTTGCTAATAGCTAATGAATATGGTACTAAGAGGAGCTGCTTTTTAAGAGCAAGCTATACTTTATTAAAGTTAATTGAACTTACAACTACTTAAAATACTTAAAGAAATGCATTATTATTTATTAAAATCACAAGATTATAATCTTTTAGGAAAACATTAAAAACATTAAGATTAAGTTAAAGCGCTATATAGCTAATATACAAAAGGCAAGGGAACCCTTTGTATTAAAATCATTAAATGATTATCTTTAAATTAAAAATACGTGGGAAATTCTTTAGAAAGGCGTAACAAAGCGTTACTAAAGAAGAAGGCAACAGCCTTACGAACTACTATTATTTCATTATATAAAAGTTAATAAGATTTAAGAATTAGTAGTTTTTAAGGTGAAAACGCTTTACATCTTAATTAATTATAATAACGAGTTGTAATGTTAAATAAATAAAACCACGAGAAAAATCATTAAAGAGTAATAACAATGCGCTACTATAGTACTAAAACGCTTAAAGCTAGTGGCAACGAGAGAAGCGAACCAGCTAATTCTCACCGTTTCCTTAGCCGGTATTGAAACGAAGGTATTGGTTAACTCAAAAGCCATAAAATGCTTTATAAACCTCGCCTTCGCTAAGAAATGAAATATTTTTATTATTTGAAATCTTAAGCTATATTAGCTTGCGCTACTTAATGAAAAAAATGCAAAAGAAAATAAATAAGTTTGCAAGAAAACTAATAAAATTATAATGCAAGTTAAAAATTACTATAAGATACTTTACTTTGATATTATACTTATTAAAAAACATAACATAGTATTAAAAACCTTGTAATTGCATAGCCACAACTTTAACATAAATTAGGTAATTAAAATAATTAGGTTTAATAATTGTTATTGCAAACGCAATTAACTTTTTGGCAATAAAGAGACTAGCGCCGCCTTCTTAAAGATGACGCTAATAAACTTTAGCTAAACAAGTTGAACTTCCAGTTAGCTAAAGGCTAAGAATTAATTCAATTAATTAGTTAATATACGAAAATAATTGCTTGCATTGTACAAAAAGTACGCAAGAATGTTTAAGGATTTTTAAGACATGAAAGCCTTGCTAAAACATTAGCCATAAAACTACGAAATTAACTTTAAGAAAGAATTTGTACTTATTGCAAAAAAACTTCGCTATTATAGTTATGCTACTACGAGAACGCTTGAAGAATGGTATAAGCAGAAAGTAAAGAAGAAATGGCTTTGGAAATCAAAGTCACTTTGCGCCGTTAATATACTAATCGCCAAAAAACCAAGAGACTCGAAGAGGAGACCTTGCGGCGACTTTCGCATAATTAATAATGAAATAATAAGAGATGTATATCCTTTGCCAAACGCGCAATTCTTGCGAAATAGGTTGGTGTAACGTTCCTGCTGTTCGCGGGTATTGTGCGTACAAGCTCGTTGAGTTGGTATCAGCGATGAAGTATATTCATAAGACAATTTAGTTCTCTATAGGAATAGAGGCGTTACAAGCAGTGGTAAATTGTAAAATAAACTTGCTATATGAATTTAAGCATAAAGCTTTATTACTTAGGAAACTATTGTGTTTATATAAAATTGTATTTTAATGAGATCCCTAAATTCCTTAGATCCTTAGATTTTTAAACCTTACGAGGAATCCCTAGGCTTTAAGGATTCCCCACGTAACTTGATCTTAGCTTCTTTGTGCAAACCAGACTACCAAGCCTTAAGGCCAAGACCTACGTAATCCTTTGAATTGTAATACTATCCTTCTTTTATTACTAGCGTATCCTCACGCTTTTTAAGTAAGATAAGGAAATATCAACGATTGCCAACGATCTTCTTTTGCATTTATTATGCCTTTAACAAGCCTTCGCCGCCCAGCGCCTGGCGTGGCGCAAAAGAAAAAGAAGCAATAAATCGCCTTGGCCTTGCGCATCGAGAGCGTGGCACATTGCGTAAAGTGCTGTTCTTACTATTGGAGTCGCTTGTGCGCTTGCTATTTAAATTTGTCGCAATTTAAACGATGCTTTAAGTGCATATAAGCGAAATAAAATTGTGACTTCTTTGAGTATTGCAAGTTGTTTGCAGGTTGTTTTATTTATTAGTTTTTCTTTAGCAAAATGCTGGTTTGCTTTTGTTTGCCTATCTTTTCTTCTAAATCAAAGGGTTTCTTTCCAACCCACTAGTTGCTTGCCTTTGAACTCAAGCACTCTTCCTCCCCAAGCCCCGAGTTAGCAAGCGCCAAGCGTTTTAATAACCCCGGTTTCCTCTTGTTTGACGATTTTCTTTTTAACCTTAAGGATTTCTTTTAAGCAAATTTAAGTTCTTTTAATAAAAACTGATAAGTTTTTTGGGGCAATTAAAAGTTAACTTAAATTTTTAAGTATTCTTAGATAAAAGGTAGTTTAATTATTTCATTAAGTATTTAACTTGCTTTTTAAAATACTAATAATTTAATAGTTTTTTAACATTATATTCTATAAGTAGGTTAATAAGTTTAATAATTGTCTTTAGGACTAGTAGTACTTTTAGTAATGCTTTTTTTAGTAATAATATATGAAACACGAGAAATAACTTTTTTATTGTTGCAAGTAATTAAAGCTTATAATTCAGTGGTCCTTTAGTTTTTTTGATTTTAAAAGGTCTCAGTTTCTTATAGTCTAATTTATCGCTTAGTCGCTTTGTATTAATATTTTTTTACAAAAAATAAACCCTATTCCCTTCCTGTAGCGTTGGCTCTTAACTACGTGCCTTATTGTAGTAGTGCGCATTTCTTTCCACTACAAATTGCAATTCCTAAGATAATTCTTGGTGAAATTCCTTAATATTCTGAACTTAAATGCGCGCCGCATCGTTGTCCACTTTTATATCCACTGGTTTCCTATAAGCTAATGGCTCATAACTATAATTAGTAAAGAAAGGCGTAATCTTAGTGGTCTTCGTAAACAAGCTATTATAAGCAAACTTAGTTAATAGTAAGAGTTTTACTTAGTTGTTTTAATGGTAATTAATATAGTAACGCAAGTATACTTCAACAACTTAGTTTATTTGCTTATTTCCTTCATTAGTCTAAGAATAAAAAGCAATTAATAGCTTTCGTTTGGTTCCTAAGAAAGCAATTAAGGCTTTTTAGAATTTTAATGTAAACAACTTGTCTTTGTTTAATACAATTTCTTTAGGCATATTATACTTAAATACTATCTTCTTAAGATAAACCTATGCTAGGTCTTTAGTCGTAAGGGTTTGCTTAACTAGTACAAGGGTCATGTATTTAGTAAGTCTCTTCATAATAACTAATATTATATTATAACTAACTCTCGTGGTTAGGTTTTTTAATAGTAGCAATAGCCCTATGAAGTCTCATGATATGGATTTCCAAGGTTCAAGTGGTATAAGTATTGTGATTATTTGCTCATAAGGTGCGTGCTAAGTAGGCTTATTTTTAATACAGGCATTATAGTTTTCAACTACTTCCTTGATTACACTGCGAAGCCCTTTGCTCCAATAGTCCCTTGAAATCCTGAGGTACATTCTACGTATCCCCTAGTGTTCATGCGCAAGAAGCTTATATTGCTCTTTAACGTATGCTTCGGCTAAACTAGGCGAAAGCCATACTTTTCTGTTAACGCGCATAATTTTGTTTTTAATAATATTCTATTGCATTAGTTTCTTAGTCTAGTTTAGTGATAGCTTATTCTTTTGCTAGGTAGTTTTTAAGGTATTGTGCTAAGGACCCTTCAAAACTGGTTTAATTATTGCTACTTCTTATACATTGAGTACCATGTTCTCGTTGTTAAGTAGTTTTAGTAAAGCAGTTTTTTCATAAACCTTATCATCCTCATAGCCTGGCAACCTGCTCAGTGTATTGGCGCAAGCATTGTCCTTTCCTTAAATATACTTAATAACTAGGTTAAATGAAGCAAGTTCCTCAACTCATTTAACCAACCTTTAATTATTAAGAACCTTAGTAGTAGTAAAAATGCAAAGATTTATATAATTAATGTGAATAATAACTAGTAATTTAGTTTCTTGCAAGTAAGTCTTTTAGTGCTTAAGCACTTTAACAATAGCTATGAGTTTTTTCTTATAAATATTATAGTTTTATTTGGCCAAGGACATCTTCTCAAAGTAGTACACTACCGAGTGTAGCCGTTCCTTTTTATCTTACTGCAGGTGTGCTGCGCCAGTGCAGGTATCAAAGGCATTAGTCTTAATAATGCTTTTTATTTTTTTGTTAAAGCTATAAAGTATTGGCTTCTTAACAAACTTTATTTTGATTTATTAAAAGGCTTTTTTATACTTATTGTTTTAATTAAAAGGCACTTCTTTTTAAGTTAAGTTAATGAAAAGTTTTGCGATCTTCGAATAGCCTTAAATAAATTATTGGCAAAAGTTGACAAATTCCAAATAAAATTATATATTTTTAATGTTCTTTAGCAACTCTTATTTACGCATAGCTTTAATTTTTTTAAAGTTAATGCTTATTTCTCTTAAGCGTATAACATAACCTAAGAAAATAACTTATCTAACCAAAAATTAGTACTTTGATAGCTTTAATTAAAAGTCCACTTTCATTAAGGCTCCCATGACTTATTAAACGTATTTCTTATGTTGTTCAAGGTACTTTAAGAACATTAGAATATTATCTAAGTAATATATAATTATTATTTTAATGTAGTTTTTTAAGATCTCATTATTTTGTCTTTAATAAATAGCGAGTGCGTTTGTAAGTCCAAATGGTATAATTATATGTTCTCACAAACTCAAAGGCAAAATAATAGCTATCTTTTATTTATATCTCTTCTTAACTTAAATTAAATTAAAAGCATTGCGCTAATTAAGTTTAATATATATCTAGGCTTTAGCTAACCTATCTCGCAAGTCTTGCGCGTTTAGCAAAGGGTATACATTTCTTATTATTCCATTGTTAATCATACGAAAGTCGCCGCAAGGTCTCCCCTTTGGGTCTCTTGGTTTCTTAGCAACTAGCATATTAACAGCGCAAGGCGATTTTAACTTCCGAAGCCATTTCTTCTTTACCTCCTATTCATACTATTTCTTAAGCGTCCTTATGGTGGCGTAGCTTTAGTAGCAAAGTTTTTTTGCAATAGGTACAAATCTCTCCTTAAAATTAATCTCGTGGTCTCATAGCTAATGTTCTAGCAAGGCCCTCATGTCTTAAGGATTCTTAAATATTCTTGCGTACTTTTTGTACGATACAAGCAGTTACTTTTATATATTAAGTAATTAATTGAGTTGATTTTTGTTTTCTAGCTAATTAGGAGTTCGACTTAACTAATTGAAGTTCATTGGTATTATTCTTAAGAAGGCGGCGCTAGCCTCTCTCTTGCTGGTAAGTCAACTGCGCTTGCAGTAATAATTATTAAACTTAATCGTCTTAGTTACTTAATTTATATTGAGATTATGACTATGCAATTACAAGGTTTTTAATACTATGTTGTATCTCTTAATAAGTACAATGTTAAAGTAGAGCACCTCTTAGTGGTTTTCTACTTGCATAGTAATTTTATTAGTTCTTTTGTAAACCTAATCATCTTCTTCTGCATTTTTTTCGTTAAGTAGTGCAAGTTGGTATGGCTTAGGGTTTCAAATAATAAAAACGTTCCACCTCTTGGCGAAGGCTAGGTTCATGAAGCGTCTCATGGCTCTTAAGTCAACTAATGCCTTTGTTTCGATGCCGGCTAAGGAGACGATGAGAATCAGCTGGTTTGCCTCTCCCGTTGCCGCTAGCTTCAAGCGTCTTAGTACTATGATAGCACAATGTCATTACTTTTTAATAATTTTTCTTATGGTTTTATTTATTTAGCATTGTAATTTATTATTACAGCTAATTAAGATGTAAGGTGTTTTTAATTTAAAAACTACTAGTTCTTAAATCTCATTAACTTTCAAACGTTAACCCAACGGTAGTTCGTGAAACTATTGCCTTCTTCTCTAGTAGCGCTTATTCGCGCCTTTTTAAAGAACTTCTCATGTATCCTTAACTTAAAAGTAATTATTCAATAGTTTTAATACAAAGGATTCCCTTGCTTCTCGTATATTGGCTACATAGCGCTTTGGCTTAACTTTAATATTCCCAGTGTTTTCTTGAAAGACTATGGTCTTATTATCCCAATAAACAACAACACATTCCTTCAAATATTCTAAGCAGTCGTGAGTCCAGTTAACTTTAATGAAGTATGACTTGCCCTTGGGGGGTAACCCCCTTTGGTGCCATACTCGTCGACTATTAGCAAAGCTACTAAGAGTCCAAATCTCGTTTAGAAACGATAAGTAGTTATAGCTATGATCGTCTACATCCTTATACTGGAGGACTTGACTCTCTTGCTTCAAGTCCAATAACCTAATAGCTTCGTTATTAAGGGCCTATTCCTCGTTAGAGGGTCTCGCATGGTCTTCATCGCAAAGAGTCACCTGCGAATCCCATTCAGCGGCAGCGGCCTTTCGATACTCGGGTTCTCGCTCAGCCAGCCCCACTTGGCGTCGAGGTGTCCCACCCGATTTCTTTTGAGAGCAGTCTCGGGCGAGGTGTCCTGATTTGCTACAATTGTAGTACAAGCCCTTTTTACGCTATTCCCGCTTTTTCTTTTGTTTTTTTGTTTATTTACTTTTGCCTCTTTTGGCTTTATTTATTTAATAATCTTCTTGGTTGTTTCTTTTTTCACCGCTAGGCTAATGAGAGCCCTGTTTCTTCTTATAATACTAAGAAAACTGCGGTTTTTAGAACTAAACAAAGGCAAAGTAACCTCCTTACTTGCGCTATTTTTCTTTAATACGATTATTAATTTTGATCGCGATTTTAATTAAGGCATTTAAAGTAATTATTTTTGGTGCCCGAGAGACCTTGTTTTTAATGTTGTTCTTAAGGCCCTAATAATACTAGGCTCTTAGTGCCTTATTCGTTTACTTCAACCTCATTGCGTAGCATTGGAATTTGGTCGTGTAATCGTAAACGCTGCTTTTCTAAGTTATACTTAGTAAGTACTTCTTAGCTTGCTTGATTTTATTAAGGTCTTTAAAAATAGCCTTAATAATAGTTGCAAACCCGGCAACGATTCTAAAGATAATCTTGCTTTTTTCTATTATAGTAATAAAACAGGCTCCAATTACCGCGTAATTGTTAAGGTAATCGGTTAAAATTAGTTTAATTTAATAGGCTACAACTTCTTTTAAAAATAAGGTAATTCATATAACTTTTAAAGGCTTTTGTTCTTAGAACTTGTTGTTATTAAAAGCAATGTACATATTATATTAAAGAATAAACTGTTTAAGCTTACTTTAATCGCTATGAAAGTTATCTAGGGGGTTAACCTTAAGGCTATTAGAGGCCTTCTTAACCTTGGTCACCAAGGTAGTGGCCTTATTATTCGTCTTCGTAGAGGGCTCTTCCTTAGTGAACATATTAAGTAGTAATACTTCAAGTGAAGTGCTTAAAGTATAACATTTCTATTGTTCGCAAGTACTATGCGTACAAGCTCGTCGAATTAGTATTAGCAATAAAATATATTCACAAGACAATTTAGTTTTTTATAAAAATAAAAACGTTATAAGTAGTAGTAAATTGTAAAGTAAACTTGTTATATGAATTTAAGCACAAAGCTCTATTACTTAAGAAACTACTATATTTATATAGAACTGTATTTCAATAGGATCCCTAGATCCCTTAAATCCCTAGATTCCTAAACCTCACAAGGGATCCCTGGGCTCCAGGGATTCCTCACGTGACTTGATCTTGGCTTCTTTGTGCAAACCAGGCTGCCGAGCCTCAGGGCCAAGACCCACGTGATCCCTCGAACCGTGACAGTTGGCCAAAGTAAAGATATATATTAAGCTTAACTAGCGCAATGCATTTAATTTGATTCAAATTAAAAAGAGATATAAATAAAAGATAACTATTATCTTGCTTTTTGGCTTGTGAAAGCATACGGTTATATTATTCGAACTTACGAACGCACTCGCTACTTACTAAAGGCAAAATAATAAAATTCTTAGGGATTATATTAGAGTAATAATTATTTGTTACTTAAATAATATTCTTGTATTCTTAGAGTATCTCAAGTAGTACAAGAGATATGTTTAGTAAGTTATGAGAGTCCTAATGAAGGTGGACTTTTGATTGAAGTTATTGAAGTGCTAATTCTCGGTTAAATAAGTTATTTTCCTAAGCTATATTATACGCCTAAGGGAAATAAGCATTGACTTTGAGAAAATTAAAGTTGTACGTAAATAAGAATTGCCAAAAAACATTAAGAACATAAAATTTTATTTAGGATTTGCTAACTTTTGTTAATAGTTTATTTAAGGCTATTTAAAAATTGCAAAACCCCTTACTAACTTAACTTAGAAAAAGGTACTTTTTAATTAGAACAATAAGTGTGAGAAGACCTTTTAACGCATTAAAAGGGAATTTATTAAGAAATCAATACTTCGCAGCTTTAATGAAGAAATAAAAAGCATCGTTAAAACTAATACCTTTGATACCTGCATTAGCGCGGTACACTTGCAGCGAAACAAAAAGAAATAACTACACTTAGTAGCTTACTACTTTAAAAAGATGTTCTTGACCAAGCAGAATTATAACATCTATGAGAAAAAGCTTATAGCTATCATTAAAGCGCTTAAGCATTGAAAGACTTACTTGCAAGAAGTCAAATTCCTAGTTATTATTTATACTAATCACATAAATTTTCATACTTTTATTATTACTAAGATTCTTAATAATCGAAGGTTGGTTAGGTAGGCTAAGAAACTTGCCTTATTTAACTTAGTTATTAAGTATGTTTAAGAAAAGAACAACGCTTGCGTTGACGCGCTAAGCAGGTTGCTAGGTTATAAGAACAATAAGGTATACAAAGAAACTCTTTTATTAAAGCTACTTAATAATAGGAATATAATACCTAATGTATAAAAAGCAATAGCAATTGAACTAGTTTTAAAAGGTTTTTAGCACAATACTCTAAAGGCTGCCTAGCAAAAGAACAAGCTATTACTAAACTAAACTAAGAAACTAATTTAATAAAATATTATTAAGAACGAGATTATGCGCGTTAATGAAAAAATATAGCTTTCGCTTAGTTTAGCTAAAGCATACGTTAAAAAGCAATATAAGCTTTTCGCGCATAAATACTAAGAGATACAAAGAACGTACCTTAGGGTTTCAAGGGACTACTGAAGCAAGGGACTTCGCGGCATAGTTAAGAAAGTGGTTAAAAATTGTAATGCTTGCATTAGAAACAAGCCTACTTAATACGCATCTTATGAGCAGATGATCATAATACTTATACCACTTGAACCTTGGAAATTTATATTATGAGACTTCATTGAGCTGCTACCACTATCGAAGAACCTAGCCACGAGAGTTAGTTATAATATAATATTAGTTATTATAAAGAGACTTACTAAGTATATAACCCTTGTACTAATTAAGTAGACTTTTACGGCCAAAGACTTAGCACAGGTTTACCTTAGGGAGGTAGTATTTAAGTATAAAATGCTTAAAGAAATTGTATTAAATAAAAATAAGTTGTTCACATTGAAATTTTAGAAAGCCTTAACTGCTTTCCTAGAAACCAAACGAAAGCTATTAATCGCTTTTTACCCTTAGACTAATAAAGAAAACAAGCAAATAAACCAAGTTATTAAAGTATACTTGCGTTACTATATTAATTATTACTAAAACAATTAAGTGAGACTTTTATTATTGGCCGAGTTTGCTTACAATAGCTTATTTACGAAGACTACTAAGGTTACGCCTTTCTTCGCTAATTATGATTATGAGCCGCTGGCTTATAAGAAACTAGTGGATATAAAAGTGAATAATAATGCGGCGCGCATTTAAGTTTAGAATATTAAGAAACTTTACTAAGAATTGTTTTAAGAATTGCAGTTCGTAGCGAAAAGAAATGCGCACTATTATAATAAGGCACGTAGTTAAAAGCTAACGCTATGAGAAGAGGATAAGGTTTATTTTTTACAAAAAAATATTAACACAAAGTGATTAAGTAATAAATTAAATCATAAAAAATTAAAACTTTTCAAAATCAAAAAAACCAAAAAACCACTAAATTATAAGCTTTAACTACTTATAATAATAAAAAAGATATTTCTTGTGTTTTATATATTATTGCTAAAAAAAGCACTACTAAGAGCACCATTAGCCTTGAAGATAATCGCTAAACCAATTAACTTACTTATAGAGTATAATATTAAGAAATTATTAAATTATTAGTATTTTAAAAAGTAAGTTAAATACTTAATAAAGTAATTAAACTACTTTTTATTTAAAAATACTTAGGAATTTAAGTCAACTTTTAATTGCCCTAAGAAGCTTGCTAGTTTTTATTAACAAAACCCAGATTTGCCTAAAGCAAGTTTAAGGGATCGAAGGGGAGGTTAGCCAGCAAGTCGAACGAGGAGTCGACGAGGTTATTAGGGCGCTCGGCGCTCGCCAGCTTAGTAGTCTGCTGTGCCTTCGCCATTTTCCTTTTCTCCTCTTCTTCCTTTTTCAGCGCCTTCAAAGTATCAAGTAAGAAGTATTACGTGCGTCCTGGCCTTAAGGCTCGACAGCTTCGCTGCACAAAAAAGCCAAGACATGAATTAAATTACGTAATGAATTACAACGGCTTGTAGTAATTTATAGTGATTTGAATCCCAAGGGATTATAATAATCTAAGGGGATTTGTAGCATGAAAAGTTTTATATAAGACTAGCATGTTTGCCATTAGATAAGAGCTTTATGCTTAACTTAAAATAGTATTTTTACTCATACTTAGTTACTGTTTTTAATTATACGTGATACACTTACTTTTTGATTATTTGAAATTAACTCGCATACTTAGTGTTTGCATCGAGTGAATATTGCGATCGTAACACACACATCTTAAAGAGCAAGATTAAAAAGCTTGCTCTTAGCAGCGCCTACATTACGCAATGAACAAATCAATTCTTTCAAGGCCTACTAATTAACACAAGGGCATTAAATAAAAACACTAAAGAACTCAACTAGTTGTAAGCATTGCAACGAATTTAAGATATTAAGTTTAATACTAATTAAGCGAGCTAAAGCCGGATCACATTTGAAGCCAATTCGCGACTATTTTTAAAAGTCGCTATAGTTAATATCTCAGCTGAAGAAATGAACTTTCAAATTGTGAACGCAAATATCTTATTTTTAGTTTGCTTATAATAGCTAAATGCATTGAATGCGCATTATAATAACCTACGTAATGTTTTAATTTAAGGCAATAAGAAGTACTTAATTATGTGAAAGCATGAGTATTTATGACTTCTTTTAAATTAATATTATTAATTACTAAACACTTTTATGAGAATAATAAATGCGTATTACTTAACTAAATTAAAAATACATTGGCTTTATAAGTGTTTTGAATACCCTTTGGTGAGACGTTTATAATACTTATTAAATTAAGCTGGTCATGAGCATAATTTGAAAATTATATTAAAAGTTAAGAAGATGTATAAGCACTGCTAAAAACACACAAATGCTTTGCACAAATTTTGCTTTAGGCTAAAAGATAATATAAACTTTAATTATATAGTTTACGTTAATATAGCGATATTTGATAAGCGGTATGCACTTTACATTGTAAATAAAGCAATTGGTTTTAATGCGGCGAAACTACTTTAAAAGATACTTGGTTTGGTGATAACTTAGGCCACTTTCAATGCATTTAAGTTAACATAATTAAATACATATCTTAAGCCACTTAACTTCGTAGTGTATAATTATAAAATCAACTTTAATTCAAAGAAATTTTAAAGTGCCCTTAGATTTGTGAGTAGTATTTCTAAGCTGGTATTAGTAAAGGCACACTATTTAATTAGTAAAGTAAAGCGCTACTATTGACTACTTCGCTGTGCTTATGAAATTGTTATTAAAAAGCACCTCGAATTAAGTAACGAGAAAAGACTACAAATGATAATTAAAGCAGTGAATAATACAGCTGGTCTTAATAGGCTAATTTTTACATTGCTTGTATTTAAAGCATACCTTAGGTTGACGAAACTAGACCCCCTAAATTCGTTAGTTGAGCAAAGAGCGGTTATAATCAAGAAAGCTATGAAAGAAGTGCAAATTTGAGTCAATACTACTCATAAGATTAATAATGCGTTAGCCACTCAAAACGACCTTAAAACTACTTATATTTATAATCTTTATATTATAAACTCAGTTTTAGTACATTAAGAAGACAAAGAGTGAATAAAACCTTATGATTTCTTAGGTATAAAAAGCGAATTATACTAAGTTAACATAAGAAATAAATAAGTACAAATATTTAAATTAATAATAGTTTACTTTTTTAAGATAAATACCTTTAGCATTAAATAATAAAAAGAAAACTTACTAAAGAATATTCATAAGAATTATTTAAGACCTTTGATTAGAAACCTCACTAAAATAGCATTAAATTTACCTCGAATTACTATTGAAATTTCATATATAAAATATATCTTAAACTTACTAATTATTAATAATAATTATAATATCAAAGTATTTCTAATTAAGAAGAAAACTAAAAATTAAGAACTATTAATTAAACTTTATACTAAGGAGAAGATCATAACACTAAGACTACTATTTTAGTAGTCTCAAAGAACGAAATATAAAGCACTTATTAAGAGGGGTGTTTTTATGCCTATTCATAAGAACAATCTTAAAGTAAAAGGTCATTATATTTTTAAGTTAAAAATGATAAACGAAGTTAAAAGCAAGAAGACTTTAGCCTCATATGAGAAGTTAAGACTGGTAATTTAATGCTTTAATAATAAAGAAAAGAAGAAAATTCTAACTTAATTTCTAATAATCTAATAATTTAATTAGTAATTGCTTATATTTTTGACCGCTATTATTAAGTATTTTAATTGCCTCTAAAACCAATTCAAATCTCATTTGCTATTAGGAATATTACTTAAGCTTATGTTTAAGCGGAAACAAGGCTTCTTCAAAACATTTTTGCATGACTACTAAAAGAAATCGCAAGAAATTTTCCTTTTAGTACAATATTCATAATAGTGCTATTATTATATAATATACTTAAGTTTAGAAACTATTAGTTTAATACATATTACAAATATTATATAAAGAACTTATAAATAAAAACTTTGATATACAACTTATGCTTGTTAATTAGCACTAAGGAAAGTTATAAATTTAAAGTTGTAAGTATGTAAACGAATAATACTTTGATTTTAAGAAATAAAAACTTATTAATAAAAAAGCAAAATAAGATTACTAAGGCCGATTTTCTAATAAAGCTAATATAAGTACTACTTCTTATTAAAATCATTATATTTAATAAGTGTACTATTACTATGAATAAGAACAACTTTTACATGTTTTAAAAAGAGCAAAAAGCAAGGCTAAAGCTAATTAACGCAAGAAAGAAAAATTACAAAAAAAACTATAAGAAGCAATGTGCTCGTGAAGCTTATCTTGCTACTATTTATTAGCTAAAAGCAACTTTTAACCTCTTAGTCGCAGCGTAGCACTAGGATTCAATGAAAAACAACGTTAAAGCTTTAAACTTACGTTTAAAATAACAAATAAACAACATAAATAAAGGTTTTCGCTATATTTTAATAAACTTGCGCTTTGCAAAGGTTTATGTGTTTATTAATAGTTCTTTTGCTAATAATAAAAACCTAAGTTCACAAATAAGTTTCGTATTAGCAATTGGCATTGAAACGAAGAGAAATGCGCAGTTCACCTTAACTAGTAATATTATATATACGAACTCTACTAAGTGCAAAAGAGTTACTTATGCAGTGCTCGCATTAAAGTTGTATATTATAATAGTTAGCATAAATATGCTCGTTTTCGTAGCTACTACTATTAATATGATAACTAACAAGCTTGGCATAGCACGATTACTTATCGTTGTTTGCACGAATTCCTTGTTTCTCTACGAGTGTATCATCAAGCTTAGTACAACGAAAGAGAAACGCCTAATAATTAATATTATGACAATTTGTTAATCATATGAGCGTAAAAAACTAATAGAAATTTGATAAATCGATGATGCTCGCAACTTCGCTAATGATATAACAAAAGCTACCTTTAACAAAGCTCTTTAGGAGTTTATTAACACAAACACACTTACTATTAAAATAAAAGATTGGGTTTAAAGACTAATCGAAGCCAATTTAGCTTAATAACAAAGAAGTTTTCGAGACTTGTATTTTATTTATTTATTTCTTATTTGGTTCTTTATTTACTTGCTTTTATTGTGTTGAAATATGTCTTTTCAAAAGAAGTTTTGCTTGTGTTAATTTACAAGTCTTTGCAAGAACATACTTTCTCTAAGACTAAAAATTGAACTAAAACTAAGAGGTCATATCTTTGCCAAACTAGTATTAATAAGAGTTCGTATTAAGTTTAGTGGCTTTTTGAGCCCTTATATATACTAGCTATCCTTGCGCTTTCTTTAATAGGACACAGATTTTACAACTTATACTTTGAACTTTATTATTATACTTGTATTGGAATATATTCACATATGCGGCGTAGTACATAAATTAATACTACATCAATACTCTTAGAATAAAAAGCTCGAATTTCTTCATCTTTATCTTATTCTATTTTAACCTTAAGAACACATTACAATAAATTACTATACCTTTAACAAAAACAAGTATGAATTTAATAATATTTTTATTTTTATTAATAAGTTCAGCAAATAAGCTATTAGTATCCCTTGCTAAAAAACAATCAATACTTGGAAGCTAGCTAATATATACATTTACTACGTATATCGCTACTTTAGTGCTTTTTTAATTATTACTTTTGATAAAGAACCTCAGTTTGTTTTTAAATTTTGAACTACTCTTAGTAAGATTCTTGAAATTAAGAAATAGCTATTTGCTGCCAATTATTCATAAATAAATGATTAAACTAAAGTTTACAACTAATACTTACAAAAACAACTTAAATCCTTTGTTACGTATTATTAAGACAATTAATTTAAGTATCTTTTTATTATAAATTATGCTTAGATATCTCTTTTATACAATTTCCTAAAGAAACTTTCTTTATTTAAAGTAGTTTATGAATATGCATCGCGCATAAATTAGGACTAAAAAATTAACTTGCTAAACTTAGCTACTCTCGCTAACAAGTTAAATACTTAACAAGCTATTAACTATGCTTAACGTTATAAGAAAACATAAGACATGACTTGGTCAAACCTCATTGTAGCTTAGGCTAAGATGATTTGGTTCTACAACGCCTCTCATCGCGATATTAACTTTAATAAAAATAGCTTAGTTTAACTTAACATACGCTACTTCAACTTACTTTATTTATTTAAGAAATTAAACATACTAACAAATAAATTATTTAAAGTAATCGAAAAGATAAGACACTTATATCGCTTGGAATTACTAGTGAGCATAAAAGCTAAGAACAACGTTTTCCCAGCTAAAAAGCTGCGTAAGAATCCTAATAATCCCTTACCAAGTTAAAAGCAAAATGCCCCCTCACTAATTAACCTAATAAGTAACAATGAATAAAAGCTAGAAAAAATACTAGCTTGTTATAAAGTTAGTAAGACTCTCTCTTACTATGTTACCTAGCTTAACTAAAACGTTAACCTTGATTAATACGATGCCTTTAATTTAAAGTATACTTCGTATAAAATTAAAGACTTTTATCTCAACAATTATAAGCAAGCAAAACCCCTTGCAAAGCTACCTAAATAAATCAAGGCTTAGGAAAACAATATTAATAATTACAACAACCTTAATAGCAATAAGAAGATAAACTAATACTTAAGAACAAGCTTTTTTCAAAGGGAGGAGTAGTGTGACGATTGAAAGCGCTCAAAGCCTCATTTCCAGCATCTTAGCTTAGCCGAGCTTACCAAGATTAAACGACCTCATAGCGTTCCTTTATATATAAAGCTTTACTCTCCTTACCTTCTTTCCTCCACAGTTATAAATTCTAAGGTAGTCTTGTTATCTTCACAAAAACTCTTATTGTAATGTGAGGCCGCAGTCACACGTGATTGCTGTCTTTCTAGAGCAAGCGTCACAGGTACCTCGGATCGAAGCGAGTGACGATCTCGGTGGGGCATAACCACCCCACGTGCGATGTTTAGGCCAGACGTTCACTTATGTAATCGCCGAACAAAAAGCAACGGTGAGATATTGCCTGAGATTTGCTTGAGGTACAAGGCAAGAGGTAAATGTACGATCTGGGATCTCTGTTCCTATCATCTGCTCTCCAAATACTTCAATAATCTTTTCATCAATAAGAGCAAATCATTAGATACCGAAATTGATTATCTTATCCTATGCCTTCCAGCATAAGGGGTTGTGCAACTGGTCGGTTTTGTGCGCATTCAGTCATGTACTGTTGTCGCGAGGCTGCCGCGCAGCTGAGGTGCGCCAGCCTCAACAAGACATCTCTTCCAACCTTCTCTCTACTTCATCAACGGCTCATCAGCTACAAAGAACTTTTCCATCTGCGATCCTCGGATCTCGTCGAATCATGCGTCTGTTACACTTTAACAACGATGGCCAATTCAGCCTGACCGAATTCTTTGATGACGATATCCCCGACTATGCTATACTTTCACACAGATGGGGCCCGGAGGAGGTCACTTTCAGGGAGCTGACAGATGGCACGAGTAAAGGCAAAGCTGGCTACGGCAAGATACAGTTCTGCGGAGCACAGGCGAGGCGTGATAGCCTGGAATATTTCTGGGTGGACACATGCTGTATCGACAAATCGAGTAGCGCCGAGCTCTCAGAAGCCATCAACTCGATGTTTCGCTGGTATCAGAAAGCGGTTACATGCTACGTCTATTTGTCAGATGTTTCGACACTAAAGCGGAAAGCAAGTGATGCGTCTGCCGAGTGTACCTGGGAATCTGCTTTTCGAGCAAGCAAATGGTTTACAAGAGGTTGGACCTTGCAAGAACTCCTTGCTCCAAGATCAGTTGAATTCTTTTCTCGGGAAGGCAAACGATTAGGTGAAAAGAGAACTCTAGAGCAACAAATTCACGAGATTACGGGAATTCCTGCCATGGCGCTTCGAGACAATCCTCTTTCCCATTTCGACATTGATGAACGATTCTCATGGGTAAAAACCCGACAAACCACACGCGGAGAAGACAAGGCATACTCGCTATTTGGCATTTTCGATGTCCAAATGCCCCTTCTTTATGGCGAAGGAGAGGGCAAGTCGTTTCAGCGGCTCCGAGAGGCAATCGATAAACCTTCTAGGGGCAAGTTATGTCCTTACGATTGATGCTTAATACACCATTAAGACTAGGGCTAACTAGCAATTCAGGCTCTGAGAACGACCTACTTCGTCACCTACCTTATGCTGAAGAAGCGCCTTTCAACTCTTACAACCGCCAATACGAATCTGCCTGCCTCCCTGATACACGCGTCGACCTCCTACAAGGGATATATAATTGGGCTGATGCAGCAGATGGACAAGATGAGCGATGCATCTTTTGGTTGAACGGCCTAGCTGGGACGGGAAAGTCAACAATCTCCCGCACCGTCGCGCACAGATACAACGACCAGAAGCGTCTTGGAGCCAGCTTCTTCTTCTCAAAGGGTGGCGGAGATGCGAGCCATGCCGGCAAGTTCTTTACAAGCATAGCGGTGCAGCTCGCTTGTAATGTGCCATCCCTTCGACAATACATTCGTGATGCTACCAAAAAACGGAGTGATATTGCGAGCCTCTCCCTTTCGGAGCAGTGGCGTCAGCTTGTTCTAGGTCCACTCTCGAAAATACTGACTAAACCATGTCATTCTTACATTATTGTCATCGACGCGCTTGATGAGTGTGAGGACAATAGAGACGTTCAGACCATTGTAAAGCTTCTAGCTGAAGCTCAGTCGTCGAGAGTACGACTTCGAATCTTTCTGACCAGCAGACCTGAAATTCCAATTCGACACGGGATATGCGCTGTCCCACAAGCTCAACACAAGGACTTCGTGCTCCATAACATACAGCCATCGATTGTCAATCATGATATCTCTGTATTCCTAGAATACAATCTGGGGAGAATTGGACAGGAATTGACTCTTGGAGCTGACTGGCCTGGCGAAAAAGTTCTGAGAGAGCTGGTTCTATATGCTAGTGGCCTCTTCATCTGGGCGGCAACGGCTTGTCGTTTTGTTCGTGAAGGAAAGTGGCGATTTGCACGCAAGAGACTGGACAGAATCATCAATGGTAGCAGCAGCGCTATTACCGCACCAGAGAAGCACCTCGACGAGATCTACCTCGCCGTTCTCAAGCACTCGATGTCGGATTATTTGAATGAAGAGAAAGAAGAGGCATACGATATATTAAAGTTTTCGCTTGGAAGTATAGTAGTATTGCTCTCGCCTCTTTCTGTCTCTTCGCTAAGCAGGATATTGCGCCTCCCAAAGGAAGAGCTCGACCAGACTTTTAAGGATCTTCATGCGATCCTTAATGTTCCAGAGAACCCGACTCACCAGCTCCGCCTTCACCATCCTTCATTTCGCGACTTCCTCTTCAACAAAGATCGATCTGGGAACTTCTGGATAGAAGAGAAGGAGGCTCATCATTTATTAGCTACTGGTTGCATAAATTTAATGTCCCAGACACTCAAGAAGGACATTTGCGAAATGCATACTCTTAGTGGTCAAACTAGCCAAGTTGAAAGCGACTGGGTTAAAAAATGCCTTCCACCCGAAATTCAATACGCATGCCTCTACTGGGTTCAACATCTGCAAAGGAGTGGTTTTCAGCTTCATGATAGCGAAGTAGCCCACCGGTTTCTGCAAGCTCATCTACTACACTGGCTTGAGGCGCTTGGGTGGATGGGTAAGACGTCGGAAGGTATCCAAGCAATCTTGGCCTTAGAGTCCCATGTTTCGGTAAGCTATCTATCGAGTATTTATAATAGTATCTATAAGAGACTAACTTGTGCTGAGGCTATTGAAAGCCCGAATTTGCGCGCATTTATCTATGACGCAAAGCGATTTGCCTTATATAATCGATCAGTTATTGAACAAGCGCCCCTTCAACTGTACTGTTCAGCCCTTATCTTTGCCCCAGAGAATAGCATCATTCGAAGACAATTTGAACGGTCTATTCCAACTTGGATACAGTGGAAAACAGGAGTGGGAGCAGACTGGAGTCCATCTTTACAAACGCTTGAGCGCCACTCATCATATGTCAATTCCGTGGCCTTCTCCACTGATGGCAAGCAGGTCGTTTCTGGGTCGTGTGATAATACAGTCCGACTCTGGGACGCGGCTACTGGGGCCCTACAGCAGACGCTCAACGGCCACTCGTCACGTGTCACTTCCGTTGCTTTCTCCCCTGACGGCAAGCAGGTGGTCTCTGGATCGTACGACAATACAGTCCGGCTATGGGACGCGGTTACTGGGACCTTTCAGCAGATGCTCGAGGGCCACTCGCTACAAGTTAGTTCTGTGGCCTTTTCCCCCGATAGTAAGCAGGTCGTCTCTGGATCGTACGACAAAACAGTCCGGCTATGGGACGCGGTTACTGGGACCTTTCAGCAGATGCTCGAGGGCCACTCGCTACAAGTCAGTTCTGTGGCCTTTTCCCCCGATAGTAAGCAGGTCGTCTCTGGATCATACGACAAAACAGTCCGGCTATGGGACGCGGTTACTAGGACCTTTCAGCAAATGCTCAAGGGCCACTCGCTACAAGTCAGTTCTGTGGCCTTTTCCCCCGATAGTAAGCAGGTCGTCTCTGGATCATACGACAAAACAGTCCGGCTCTGGGACGCGACTACTGGGGCCTTACAACAGACGCTCGTGGGCCACTCGACATATGTTAGTTCTGTGGCCTTTTCCTCCAATGGCAAGCAGGTTGTCTCTGGATCGTGGGATAATACAGTCCGGCTTTGGGACACGACTACTAAAGTTCTCCAACAGACGCTTAAGGGCCACTCGTCACGTGTAACTTCTGTGGCCTTTTCCCCCGACTACAGGCAGGTCGTCTCTGGATCGTACGATAGCACAGTCCGGCTGTGGGACGCAGCTACTAAAACCTTTCAGCAGACGCTCGAGGGCCACTCCTCGTATGTTAATCCCGTGGCCTTCTCCCCTGATGGCAAGCAGGCCGTCTCTGGATCGTACGACAAAACAGTCCGGCTCTGGGACGCGGCTACTGGGGCCCTGCAGCAAACGCTCGAAGGCCATTCGTCACGTGTTACCCCCGTGGCCTTCTCCCCTGACGGCAAGCAGGTGGTCTCTGGATCGTACGACAATACAGTCCGGCTCTGGGACGCGACTACTGGGGCCCTACAGCAGACGCTTAAAGGCCACTCGTCACAATGCACTCCTGTGGCTTTCTCCCCCGATTGTAAGCAGGTTGTCTTTGGATCAGACGATAATATAGTTCAACTCTGGGACGCGACTACTGGGGACCTACAGCAAACGCTTAAGGGCCACTTATCACGTCTTACTTCTGTTGCCTTTTCTCTTAGTAGCAAGCAGGTCATCTCTGGATCAGACGATAATACAATCCGGCTATGGGACACGGCTACTGGAGTCCTACAACAAACGCTTAAGGGCCATTCGTTGCGTATTAGTTCCGTTGCCTTCTCCCCCGACGGTAAGCAGATCGTCTCTGGATCGGACGATAAGACAGTCCGGTTATGGGACGCAACTGTTGGGGCCTTACAGCGTACGCTCGAGGGCCACTCGTCATATGTCAGTTCTGTGGTCTTCTCCCCTGACGGCAGGCAAGTCGTCTCTGGGTCGTGGGATAATACAGTCCGACTTTGGGACGCCGCTACTGGGATCCTACAGCAGATGCTCGTAGGCCACTCGTCACATGTAAATTCCATGGTCTTCTCCCCCAACGGTAGGCTTTTGCCACATTTAAACGTAAATAGTCATTGGCTGGCAGAAGGCAGTGCTAATCTCCTCTGGCTGCCCACTGATTATCGAGCTACTTGTGCAGCTGTATGTGGTAGGGCAGTTATCTTAGGACATGCGTCAGGAAGAATTTCACTTCTACACATCGGGAAAGGTTCTAAGGTCCTTTAGTTTTAATAAATGCTAAGAATTGTCCGTTGTATGTAACGCTTCTAGTGTAACTAACTAACTATATAGTAGGGTATAATTACTACTCGGTTCTGGATTCTTTCAGAGGTATTGTGAGCCATAAACCTAGACAGCTACTCAGTACTGTTATTATGTAACCGTAACAGTGTCCTAGAGCGGGTACGCAGGCTGGAAGCGAATTGTAGCCTGGGACTCTCTAGTATTGAAGCGGGTGCGAGGTTGCCTTGCACTAACCAAGATTGTCACTCGTTTTACTAAGGTACCAGAGGCAGGAGTTACCCTCGGCCAACGATGTCGCGGTTGCCATTACAGAAGGTTTGCGACGGAGTGTCGGTAGTAGCTGTTTGTGTCGATATCGTTGGCCATCCGAGCCCCGCTTGTCCTCAGATTGACGGGTGCCAGAGATGTTCTGAAATCTACGCCACCACTCCACAACCTCGAACACAACAAGAATATCTGGACTTTGGTCGCATCTGTGAACACAATATTATTGTCGTCCGTCGGAAGACCTTTCCAGTATGGAGTGCTCCAAGGGACTGAGCGAAAAACATGTTTGGTAGGGTCAGTCGTGGCATGCAACTTTTCCGGCTCTACTAAAATCTATATTCGTTCGTGAAGCGACACGTGATTCAACGATGTCGTGAATGTGGGGCCCTTCGTCAGCAAGATCGTCGGTCGCTTCGATCCGAGGTACGGAAGGCACGGAAGGTACCGACCCGCGTGGCGAACTTGCATGAATCTCTACGCCACAGCCGCCACAAGGCTGTGGACGATCTCCCCGCATTATGGGAAGGCCAAAGAATTGGACTAAGACCCTTTCGATGGGTTTTTGAAATAGTGCAAACTTAGTGGTACAGCTCTGGTACGGAAGTCTGTCATAATATAAAACGAGCCCCTTTGTAAATCGAACGGAAGGCGACGACGGGAACGTAATTTATTCCTTGGAGGCAGTTTAAGATGTTTGGAAGTGGCCACTGAATATAAGCTACAAAAGATTATTGACCATATTGCGTTGTGCATAGATATAATGCTGCTTAAAGTCAATGTACCTGTGACGCGCTGCTGGCTTTGGCACCCTCATGTCCACCGCCCAGCCGCATCCAATTTATATGGCTCCACAGCTAATCTGCGATGCACCGGGATCGACGCCATGAGGCGGGATTAGCCGAGGTGAAGTCAGCTAGAGCCGCTGCCTCTTTGTATTTAGTTACCTTCTTTCCTTTACCTTCTTAACTCCGTAGTTATTGATTCTAAGTTGATGCTTGGTATCGTCATATATTCCCCTTGTGTTGATATGTGAGGCTTCAGCCACACGTGACTGTCGTCTTTCTAAGGCAAGCGTCACATATGCAAAAGGTATTAACTTAAAATAGTTATAAACTTAATAATATCTTAGATAAATTGCTTATACAAAAGAAACCCTTTAGGAATCTCACACTAAGAAAAATCATAATTCTTATTAACCCACCTAAAGTATCTCACTTCTTCACTAAAACAATTAACCAACGCATGCAAAAGAAATCAACCGCTAATATAAGTACTTTAAAATTCAAAGAACTAGAGTTAATAATCAGGGAAAACATTATTATGTATTAAAAACTGCTTCACAACACTTTATACACTCTTTCAAACCTTTATACTACTAATACTTGCATGGTTACAAATTATAAAAAACGACTTAAAGAAATTAAACGAGAAAGCCTTTAGCTAAAGTATAAGCATTAAAAAGAGCATATTACAACTCACAGCTTTATCTCAAGAAATCTACTTGCAATAAAGTTCAAAACTTAATAAAAACATTAGTAACTTCAACTATTTGCACAACAAAAAGCTCTTATTAACAACTTAGTGTTATAGCTTATACTTAGCGCTATCTCAGTCTTTAGCTCAATTCTTATAATACTTCTCAAAACCATAATACTACTTAGCAAGTGTATTTTTAAGAATCTTTCGATGAAACGCACTTGCGCTTAAAAATTACTATACGCTAAAGTAGCTTTATTAAGAATAATATTTAAGATAAGAAACTTGTACTTCTCGCCAGCACTCAAGATTGTTGTTACCATGCTTGGCCAAATTAAGGTCACTGATGTTAGAGCTACTCTTAACACCAAAGCCGAAGTTAGTTGCATAACACTTAAAGCAGCTATTCTCTTGAAACTTTTTATTACTAAAAGTCAAACCATGGCTTTAAAAACAATTACTAGGGTAAAGTCTCGATTTATTAGTTTTACTAATAATATCACGATTGCTATAAGCAATTGCGTTGTTAATAATAGATTTTATATTATAAATACCCTTGGCATAAAGGTTATTTTAAGCTTTTTATTTTTTCGCAAAACTAAAGTATTATTTCGCTACCCTAAAGATTACAATAAAAGCATTATACTAGCTTAGTTTTGGGATTAGCAATTAAGGAACATTACTACGATTAAAACAAAAAATACTACGAAAAACGCTAAAAACGCCAAAACTATGCGTAAGAAAAATAAAATAAGTATAATTTTTTCAAAAGAAACAAACTCTAAGAACGGTTACAAAGAAAAGGACTTCTTGGGAAAAGAGTAATTGACTGCACATTAAGTGCTGCTGTTAATACCTTGGAATACTTAATTAATCCCTTATAATATAACCCTCGGTTACTAAAGCTTGAGGGCAAGCTTTTTAAAGGAGAAAACAAAGTGGTGCTAAGTAATACTAATAAAGGCGATATTGTTTTTATTAAGTACTTGGAAAAAGAGTTTTGCGTCTTGAAATTAGTACTTAATAATCTTTGATTAAAAACAATCTTAAACATATTCTTAAAGAAGAAGTTAATTGCAAAACTATTTTTTTAAAGCTTTTAAAGCTAGTTATTTAATTAAAGCTACGCCTACCTTTGAATAAATAAAGAATTATAACAACCTCTTAATTAAGAATCCTTTTTGAAATACTTAAAATATTATAATTTAAGTTGATACTATATATAAATCCAAAGCTAAGAAAGTTTAACTAATTAATAAAGTCAACTTAATAAGCAATTCCTTAAAAAAGAAAGATAATTGGTATAAGAAATTAAAAGATAAAAAGACTAAGTAAGAATAATTAAGAAAATATTAAGATTTATTATTACCGCGCTTCATTAGTATATCTCGCAACTCCCAACTTACGCCGAAAAGGCTAGCTAAGCTTAACATTGGAAAACTACTTTTGCTTAAGAAGAAAGCTCTTTTTAATAAAATAATAATTAATAAAAAAGAAGCTATAGTATTCGACTAGCTTGAATGTAGCAGTTTTCACGAAGATATTTCTCTTTTAATTGTTATCAAGACCATTAAACACAAAGCTTGGCAAGCCCCCAATTTTCCGCTACCACGAGCTTTAGTTTTAGAAGTTATAAAGATAATACAAAAGCGTCTTAATAAAAGTGTTTTTAAGCTTTCTAAGGGTTTATACTAAAATACTTGGTTTTTAGTAAAAAAGAAGAAATTTGGAAAATACAAACTTATCAACTTAACTATTATACTAAATGCTGTTACACAAAGGGATGCCAATTTTTCGCCTTTAATAAATAAGTTCTTCAAAGAATTCGCTAATTGCTATGTTACTAATCTTATTAATTTGTATTTTGGTTATAATTAATAAACTTTTTACAAGTTTAGTTAAAATATAATTGCCTTTTATGTTCTTTATGTAAGCTTAGTTAAAAATACAACTCTTTCTCAAGGTACTACAAACTCTATTGCTTAGTTTGTTAAAATGATTACTTGTATACTAAAGCCGCTAATTCCTAGCATGGCTATGCCGTTTTTAAACAATGTAGGAGTTAAAAGACTATACACAAATTATAACTAAGAAAAAGCTTGTCCCAAAATCCAAAGATTTATTTTAAAGCATATTCAAAACCTTAATAAAACGCTAAAATACTTAGAAAAAGCAAGTGCTATTATCGGCCCAAAGTCTTAGTTTTATTTAAATAATATAAATATTATAAATTACGCGTGCAACTTAAAGAAAAGAAAACCTTTAGCAAAATATTTAATTAAGATTAAGAATTAAAACTTACTAAGTAACTTAATAAAAGTCAAGGCATTTTTAAGTTTTATTATTTACTTTTAGATTTAAATTAAGAATTTTTAACTTATTACAAAATTATTATATATACTTTTAAGAAAAAGTGTTAAATTTTTTTGGGACTTAAAGATTTATAATAAAGCAATGCAAACCCTTAAAAACGTATTATACTTATTCCTAGTTTTATATTAAATTAATTATAATAAAGGTGCTAAAGAAATAGTTATTAGTGTTGATTTTAGTGGCACAAGTTAAGGCGGTTTTCTTGGCCAAAGAGACTTTTTAATAAATAAGATACGCCTTGCAAGGTATAAGAGTAGATTTTGGAGTAAAACCAAAGTCAAGTATAATGCCACTAAGTGAAAATGCAAAGGCATACTTTATATTCTAAAGAAGCTTAAGATTTGGCTTGTTAGCGTGTACTTTGTTATTAAAATAAATACCAATACCCTAATTGCTTAACTAAATAAAGCCGCTTATGATCATCTTAGCGCCTTACTTACTAAATGGCTTGCTTGGATACGCTTATTTGATTTTAAAGTTCAACATATTAAAGGCTTAATACACGTCGTTGCTAATCAGCTCTTTAGGAGGCCAAGGCATACTAATAATACACTAAAAGAAAATAATGCAAACAAGGATTAGATAATTTTCAAGTTGAAAGCTTATAAAATCTGCTCTATGAAAACATCTAACGCCAAAAAACTCACTAATTCAAAATCCAAAGAAGCAATAACAAACCCTAAACTGCGCAAATGAAACAACATCTTGCTAAACATAAAAGCAAAAGTGCAATACTTAAGAGATAAAAAGAAACTTAGCTCCTTTAATAATTCAAGCTTTAACAGAGAAGAGCTACTTATTTTAATCAACAAATACAGCGAAGGATATTAGTAAATCGCCTGATACTTGACGATGCTTAAGACCCTTAGAAATATAACCAGAAAACAATTCTGAGTCTTTAAACATGAGGCATTAAACTATAATATGCATAATCGCTAAATTTGAAGACTTCTTGCAAAAGGTTTTGCTGTCAAGCTTATTATTAACATTAATAAGAAAAAGGAAATTATACTTCGAAGCTATTACTAAAGTTGATATATTGGTGGTTAGTATGCTGTTTTCGGGGGATGCCTCACCCGCTGCTTTATGCAGCCTTTCCACTCGCTTAGATATGGATCCTCATGCAGTTGGAAGCTTAGCGCCAGTAACCTTCCGCTGCTTTAAGACAGATTCTCTATCACAGGGATGGGCAACCGTGACTCAAGTCCCATACGAAAGATGATGGCAGTAATCCGCAAATATTGAAAGGTTCACAGCCCCTTGAAAGTTAACGCACTGAAGCCCTCATGAAATTGAAGGGAACCCACCCTCGGTGATCATTTAGTATGCTCCGTGAAAAGATGTATTTAACAAAGTACTTTGCTCGCATTCATTTAATGTCTTCTTTCCTCCTTACCTGCTTTCTCAATACCGCTCTATCTGACCCTTCTCCCTTTACATGGGTTCTGTTTTCCTTCATTTTGAGACAATCTTCCCTTCTTCAGCCTGCCTGTCGTATACGGCTGGCCTCAATATGACAAGGCTCCCTCGCCGTCACGCTCAGCGAAAAGCACTCAACCGCGGCCGTACTAAGACGCATCTCTTCCAGCAAACCCCGCAGGCATGCCCTCAGATAGCAATGGCAAAGTGTAGAGCAAAGAGTTTCCCTTTCGATGATGAGGACGAAAAAGACTCCTCCTCCAGTTCTGACTCAGACTCTGAACGCAACCATGATTCCGGCTACAGTTCTGATAGCGTTATTGAGCAAGCTGAGTATTATCAGCGATTGCAAGGCAGTTTCAGGGAGGCCGGCCCAACCATGGCAATCCTCGAAGAAAGCGCAAGAAGAGGGATGGAAACAGAAGGGAAGAAATGGAACGAGTAAGTGCGCACTGCTCTAATAATATCTCATAACTGAGGGCTTACAATAATGCTTCAGGTTCTGCGAAAAAACAACATCAACTAATCCAGAAAGAAGAGATCCAGTGGCGGCTCTAATTGCTGCTGGCTCTACTCCTCGGTCGCAGGATCCTGCACAGCCCAACAGCCCTGAAGTCATGGACACCAGTACTTTTAAGACATACCTCACCTGGCGGAGAGACCAGGGGCCACGTATCAAGAGGCAAGGTACCATTGCCACGTATTGGCATAGTCTCAGCATGTACTACCAACGAACTGCTAAAGACTACCTGCACGGCAGCATTTTGCTCGATATGAAAAATGTCAGTCGCTGGTCATGTTTCAAGATTCGTCGTACTGACTCTTTGGTAGTGGATCCCTGAGCTTGGTCTTGACAATTCAGACAAAGAAAAGGCTTCGCTTCATGTGGTCGATCTGTACACTCTTCAAAATGGCCTTTGGGTACGCGACAAAGGGATCTTCCCTCACGAGCGTCTTCGAGTTCAAGAATCCCCTTTGAACATTTTCTCTCTCTGTACATCAACAAGGCCAGCTGCTCTTGTCGGAATTAGCCCTCTGCTGTATGAAGCACTTGAGTTCCAAGTTTTCCCTCCTCCTGTTCTAGGACACCCATCACTCGTAGTACTCGTCCTGAACCTCACAAACATCAAAAGGTCCGGCGGCAAGAAGAGGCCGTAAGTATTCCTATCGTTGAAAAGCCGCCAAAGTTCTCTAATTCTGCACAGAAAGAAGTTTACATTTTACGAAGGCGAAAATATGATTTGCTGCCCAGTCCTCTTTGTACTATCTCTGGCATTGGCAGATAAGGCCTTCAAGAACAAGTTCACTTCTCTAGCGCAGATTCATAGTCTGATTGTTCCACCTACAACAGATCGAATTCGCTTGAAATGGGACGACGACTGGAAGCAAAGACCCATCTTTCGCGATGTAGAACCAAAACCGAAAGTTGTCCGTGTATCCCAACACGACGACTTGAAGCAACTACCCCCCTGCCGCGATGTGGAAACAAGATCGAAAGGTGTTCGTATATCCAAAACAAAGTCACTGACATATTCAAAACATCGGCATCACCTTGTCAGAATTGGTAGGATTTGTCATTATAGGAAGAGGCTTCAGAACCATGACTGGCGACGAGGTTCTGGAAAGAGGTTAAATGGTAGGACAGGAGTCCCCTCCCAGTACAAAGAGTGGGGAGACTTGCTAACTCTGCGCGATACAGAAGCGTTGACTCCGGAAGAACGGCGACATGTAATGGGAAATCGTGGGGATGTCTATGAACGGTATTACATGTCGACTTTTATTGATGCTGATTATCAAGCGATCAATCTTGGGACGACCCGGCGTGAAGATCTCATACGACATGTTGGTCGCCTCGAACGTCATGAGGGAGCGCCATGCGAGTTGAATGACGAACAGAAGCTGGAGATCTCGAATAATCCCGAGGTTGTTGCACTTATTGAGTCTCGTGAGAAGCATGCCCGAGAGATCAAGATGTTGGGTTACCGTACGAACAAAGCTGCTGAAGGCACGCTCTGTCATGAGCGATATACCACAGCGCAGCGCAAGCTCAACAGTTTGAAAAACAAGTTAAGAGATGTGCTGCTTGAAAGAGCCATTAACAACTTTCACGAAACAGTCCATGTCGCTGAGGTAGACCGCCAGATGCTTGGTATCCTCCCCGACGAAGTGCTCACACCTTCATATATTGAATATGAGCTCGAGGAGCGGGCTACAGCCGCCAGACTTCTCTTCCAGCCGGTTGAGGATCTTGATGTGTTTCAGTTTGCCAATTTGAGGGTTCAGCTCGTTCAAGCACTCACGCAACTGTGTCACCGACAAGAATCTCCCCGTCAGTTTAAGAGCTCGACCTTACTAATTTCGCGTCAAAAATGGAATGGTGGCGTACAAGCGCCGAACCCACCTTTCCAGGAAATTGATATGATAATGAGCACAGAAGACATGATAACAAACGACCAGCGAGCATCCACTGTCTCTGTTATCGATCCTTCCACGAATCCGACAAGGACTCTCAGCAGCACCCAGAATTTGCTGAATACCACCGACTATTACTGTGCCTTTTGCAAGTGGGAAGACAGCGAAGCAGGGCCGGCAAAGCGAAATCATATATATCGACCGGACAGTCTCCGAAGGCACGTCCGGACTCAGCACCTTGCAAGGATGGCTACCTTTGAAGGGTTTCACTGCCCTTATCAAAGCTGTCCAGCGTTCTTAGCTGGTGTGCCCCACTTCATGGCCCACGCCAGACGCAGTCATCATCATTCTCTCTGATCGTTCCTCATTGAGGGCGATCAGTGGGGTACTGATAAGTTGTGTTGACTGGTAGATGTCGAGAAGAGAGTCTGTAAATATGTATCTGGGTTTATGGAACTAGAAGGCTGATCCATCGGAGGAGTTAGGTAGATCTCTGAGATTACTGAGATTAGTTCTTCTTTCCATGTAATCTTCTCACCCTATTAGCCCATTGTTGTTCGTACTTATGCTATGAGAACAAGAAGCGTTGGATTGTCGGCTTCTCTTGCAAGGAAAACCTACGATGCTTGATTCATTCTTCAAGCTACCACGACAGTGGGCTGACCCTAAGTCCCCACCCCACCATTTGAACCACCCCCCCATTTGGACCACCCCGCATTTTTCTACCACTTTACAAACAACACTTAATAACTCTACAACGCTTTAACTTTTATACAATCTTTTGTAGCCTCAGAATCTCCTGCTGAATCTGAATCAATAGGTACAATTTCCTGATTTTCAGTTGTAATTTGAGCTTTTCGAATAGCTTGAATGTTCATAAACTTGGAATTTAAGCTGGTTTAAACCTTTCGTTTTTTTCGTGGTTGTAATTGGTCTAATTTAGCTTCTAATTGCTGTATCCTTATTTCTGCCTGTCCTAATGCGAAGTCCTTTTAATTAAAAGCTTTAATAACTTTCTTAAAAAGTAGTCGACGTGTTAGAATGTTGTCATGTGATGTTTTGATTAAAGTATTAAGTTGTAATCTTAATTTTTTACTAGCTTTTGGCGTAAATCATACAATTGATGATTCCTCCACTTCCTTGATAATCTGAAGGTTCTCTAGGGTACCAATTTCTAGCTCCTGATTGCTATTCTCTAATAGTAATCGGCTTATAAGTGGTTTTGCCATTAATATTGGCTATAAACCAGTAGCTTTCCAGCCAGCTTTAATATTCATACCCTTTAAGCTCTCTTGTTGTGCCTTGTAATAATATATTAAGAAGTTACGCTTGCCGATTAGGGTAGAATCAATCATTGATGTTAATAAATTGAGGTGTTTTCAGTAGGCTGCCTTAAGAGGAGAGAAAATCAATAAATCCAAAGGTTATAAGACGTGTAATGTATGTATAGGTAAATACAATAGAAATATGTTATATTCTAAGCACTTCCACATGAATTCCGTAGTCTCATGACTTTCGTGGCCGTTTAAGACGAGTAATCGTGATTACTAGTCACGTGGTTGCGTTTAAGGAATAAAAACCTTTTAAGCTATTCTAATGCGATAGCGTTGTTTATTCATTTATTCTTTGTCGCTGTGAACTGCCAGTTCTTAAATAAGTTAATATCTACTAGGAACTATTATTATTGAATCAATTTTCCCTTATATATCACAAGTGGGGTGGTTTTGCGGCTAGTGGTAAAGATACATTTAATAAATGAAGTCTAATTCTAAGAACCAGGCTATTTTCGCTAAACAAAACGTCGATTTGTATGGCTAATAACTAAGCTATTAACTCCAAAGCCTTCCATGATTTCTGCTTTATTTATATTCCATTGATTTTTAGGTAGAATTGCCTTGATAGCTGGGATTTGCAGTTTGTGGAACCATGGTTTAATAATATTAGATGTCGCGTTGTTAATACGTATAGAATTAATGGAATATTACTTCTTAGTGCTTAAGACTGGGTTCCGCTTGAAAAACCGTTGTATTCATCGTTTTCCGAGTGGTAAAGGGTCCCCTTGAAGTGCGCAAAGTCGGTTCCCAAAAAGCCGTACTTGCGCATAAGTAACACTTAACCCCAATGTTTCTTAAGTCAAAATCCAATGCGTAAAACGGTCCTCTAGCACTAGGGGTAGCCTTTGCAAGTGATTAGCAGCCTCTTGATAAGTATTTGGGTTATAAATGCGGTGTTTAAGAGTAGACCTTGGAATACCCCACTTAATTAAAGTGCATCGTTTGGACTTACCATTTTTAATCGTATTAATAGCTTAAAGTATATCATATTTAGTATATTTTGGTTTCATTATTATCTTAGCTTATATACCAAAAATCAAGAAAATCAATAAAGGAATAATATAGTTATTAATTATTGAAGTTGAATAAGTGAAAGTGGCGGTGTGCTAAGCGAGGTGGTCCAAATAGGGGGGTGGTCCAAATGGTGGGGTGGGGACTTAGTAGCTAACCCGAGGAAGTGCAACGCCAAAATGTGAATGGAAAAGTCTGAAGGGACGAGATTTGAGTGTTTGATTGATTAACGCAGCGTCGGCCGCTATGCTGGACATCCTTTCCCAGCCCTGTTCATCTGGCTCGTTGGCACACTGCTGCTGTCCCTTGATATTGTCATAACTTTCGCGCCTCGCTGCTGATCATTAGTAAAGAGTCCCGCGATAGAGCCTCCTTCTTGATACGATGGCTTCCCTCCCCGAACTATCAGCATTCGCATCCAGTCGCCGAGACTCTCAACCATATACCATCGTCTGTAGGAAATCATGGCTAGGAATGTACCAAACAATTCAGCCTACATCCTTCGGAGGTAACAACTTTCGCAAAATATCGGTACCTTCGCAGCAGCGAACCAATTTCCCGAATCTCTTATGCAGATTTACTAAAGCAAGCAAAGCACAAAGGGAATAAATGGAGACACGCTGATATCTTGTTGGGAACTTGACGACGAATCTGGATTTTTACGCCAAGACCCTGAGAAGGATGGAGCACTATCTGCTTGTCTGATCAATGAAACTGTAGCCTGGATCCATTCCTTGTGATGACCACTCTTGCGAATTCGAAAGTGATGTACCACGTCAAGGCATTACGAACATTCTTCTCGCTGAGAGCTTCGTGGAACTTGATGTTTGGGAGTTTTATACATAATAACTTTGATAGTAGGGACAGGATTGAACCGCTCCATTTGAAAGCCAAATTTTACAGACAAAAATGAGCGACGAGCTAGTGAGATTGATCATCAAGGACGCCAAAGAGGGGGTTTGTGGCACATCGCAGATTTTTTTGTGCTGGCAAATAACTGCAAAGTACAATGAGACAGCGAGGGCGTTGAATGAAGAATGTGCTACTGCCTTTGGATTACTGACAGGCCGAGAGGAAGCGTGTTCGTGGGACTTTGGCGGAAATGTGGCGTGCTGTTCGGAATCCTGATGTGATCAGTTTCTCGACCGAGTATCAAGACGGGGCGCACCCTTGGTTGGGAGATAAGGAGGGATCTGTGAAAGGAGTAGTCTTTGATACTGATCGTCAAGTGGAGCTATTCAAGCCAAGTAGATCCGCCAAGCTTCTTTTATGTAATTTGACATATTGCGAATGTGAAGAGGTTGTGAAATGAAATTAAGACGTGTGAATATGTTTGCTCCCTGGAGACTGGTGAAGAGTGCGAGGGTAAAGTAAGGAAAGCTGAACCAGACAGGACACATTCCTTCGGGGCGACGCCTGCATCTGAACGTGTCATAATGGGTACTTGCTGAACCCCCTTGCTGGAGTGTATTGCTCGCAACAGCGGTACGCAGGACCCCGCCGAGCTCAATAGCCCAACGATTAACTCAGGAATCTGACAAGAACGTCTTTCCTTCAATAACTTGCTTGGTGGCGAATGCTGGTGCACACTTTGTGAAACTCGCCGGTTGCTGTTATTTGGTTCGATAGAGGAAGTTTTCGTTGTGTCCATGAAACTCTGCATGGGCAAGACAGCGGCTGGTTGGTTTGTCAGGAGAAGATGGGGGCCCGTCCTCAACTCCCCTCACTTCCCACAGTCCTCTCAAATCTCCCATTATGCTTCGTCTCTAACGCCTTATTCTCTTCAGCAACCTCTTCCCGTCCCTCCCATTCAAACCATGCTCCGGTGTAATATCCCTCCTTCGTTCTACAAATCTTAGCCGTAAGCGGCTTCACGAGTCTTCTGCACCATCATCGATGTCGTTTTTCCCGCGTCCTGAAGGAATATGGAGAGGATGTGCAAGGATAGTGATGTTGCCTTGTGAGGGGATATGAAATGGGAAGCAGGTCGAGGGGCCGAAGGCTTAGAGGGAAATTCGAGAGTGTTGTTGGGAGGCTGTGTGCAGTGGGTGTGCGGAAAAGCTGGATGAGTTTAATTTCCTACTATACAGTACATAGCAGTTAAAGCATGAGAATGTACATACCTGGTTATCAACAGTCTGCTTCGCAAATAACACATCCCCATCCTCATCCTTCACAACCTCCGGCTCCGGCTCTCAAATCGACCATGTGGCCATTATCCCCCTCCCTTCAATATACTCAAGATGTAGTCCCTCCCGCTTCAAAATGAGTATTCGAAGCGCCCATAGAATAGAATCGAATCATCCGCAAGATGCAGATGTCTACAGTACATCGATCACAACAGGACCATTGGTATACTGGAATTGTCTATGATGATCATACATTCTGTATTCTGTATCTTCAAATTTGAATTATGGCGAGCGGCGAACTTGATCGATTACACGAAAAAACCGAATAATCCTGAAAGGAAATTGAGTTGTATCTAGATTTCTAGGACGATGGAGCCAATGAAGAGTTCGTGTACGGCGGAGGGCATTCGAAGGACGACGCGTGGCTTGAGGGGAAGTAATCGAGTCTGCAGCAACAGTAAGATCAGCTCTCTGAATATATTTATCCAATATACGTCAAATTGAGTCGCGCACCTCAGTTCGTGTTCTGAAAAGCCAGCCAAATTCTCATCGCTGAATCCGCTGTAGGAAGTTCTGATATACCTCCGCATTCAACGGATGCACAGCCCAAGGAACAGCTATCCTACTCGTGCCAACTCCTGCACCGGTCTTCGCTCTCCTGCTCCGTATAGCCTCAACGACGCGCAGAACTATAGAGTGCTGTTTCTCGTCCGTCGGAGGGGTCAAGGGACGGGCTGTAGAGCTTCCAGGAGGCGTGTCGAGAACGTAGAGATGGGCCGCTTTGAAATGCCATTATATCGCTGGATACGATATGATCTATCGTGGAATTAGAGAGAGGAAGGTCGTGATATTGTGATGGAGTGATGGACAGGCCGCGAGACCGAGTACCTTAAATCTGTTGATTGCGGTATTTGCTCCGGGTCCGGCGGAACTTTACTCCTGCGCCAGAGGCGAGAGACACATACGCTTGCGAGACTCAGGAGAACTTTGTCAACACCGCTTACCAATTGACAACGAACAACAAACGAGACTAGCCTTATATCAAGCACATTGTGCACAAGGGCAAACTGAAATCGTAGTCAAAGAAGTCTGGCAACTATCCAATGTGCATTTGTGGCTATCATGAGTGCAGTATCTGCATGCTTCAGAACTCGTTCGCTCGTAATGAAACACGCCAACTAACCTTCTCGACTTCAATGGAAAGACTTTCTGTGTGGGACGACTCTCGAACTTCTAACTGGATGCAACATAGCTTGTATTCTTCTTCTGCTGAGATAATCTCAATCTGTGAAAGGGCGATAAAGGAATAGGAGCAGTAAGCGAGATTGGAACAGGAGTCGTGAAAAGCGACTAGTACAAAATCGAACCCAGCCTCTACGTCTCACAGAAAATGATGTTATACTTGAGACATTACTCTGACCCTCCGGAAACCTAGATTCGCTGCTTAAACGCAAAGTATGGTTTCAGTGGAGAGGGACAGCACGGGGACTTGTTCTTGCATGATGTTCTTGCAATGAACATTTGATCTTCCAATAGTAGAGGCGGCCAAGGTATTACCTCTGTATCTATTGATGCTGGGAAGGAGCACTTAGGGACTTTCTGAGGCTTAGAACCATAAGAAGACCGAGGATCAGACTTCATGATCAGGGTTGACCTACCCGATCTTGTAGTGTCACGATTATGTAAGTTTACTTTCGGGCTGAGCGAGAGCTGAGATCAAGGTGACAAGCACCCTAGGCAGAGACGTATCCAAGGTTTTGCATATTTTATTGATCTCGGAGAAGGGCGCTGAGGAAAGAGACCAAGAACGGTCGTCCGAATCCTCAAAACAGAATAGTGCTCCAGACTTGGCGCAGTATAAAAGGCTCTGAATTCCTGGCGAAGGCGTTCGATCTGCTTCACCTCTTTTCATCATCATCCTCAGCGTCAGAGTAAGGCGTAGACGGAGGCCTCATCCCATTGCCTACTACACTGTATAGACTTTCGAACGCGACGATGGACACCACGAATGAGCCTTTCGCTGAGGCCTCTGCTATGTACCTACGCAACATTCGCTTTCTCCTCCACACTTGGCTGACCTAGCATTAGAGCTGTACTTGAGAAACTTGCGAGAGACTTTGGACCAGACGTGGCTAGCTGTTCATGCGACACGAGTGACATGTCCAACGACGAGGTGGAGCCAACTACTGAGGTAGGATGTATCCAAAAAGTCTCTTAGTAGTGCGACATTCCGAGGTTGATAAGCATAGGAATCCGCGTCAAAGACGGACGAGAATACTCGTCTTGCTCAGCTAAGCGGTTGTCACGTCTGGTGTATGAGAGATGACATAATGAGTAAGTCTCCCTTTGCACACTGTTATCCTCTCTCTCTTACATTCTCGACAGAACATATGAAAGATCTCCAAAAAACTCTACAAGAAGGTCAGTCACTATGTTTCATGAAGAAATATCAAAAACCTGCGGCTGACAACTTGCATTGAAGGAGTCTGCATGTACCAACAACATTTGATTAGTGCAAATAGCCAAATCAAACGACTTAGCGAAGAAAATCAACGGCTGCATGGTATGTCTATTGCTACTATCCTGGCATTTGCTTACTGGACAAAGACAAAATCCGAGTCCTGGACATGGTCATGGCTCGTTATGAAAGGAGAAATGAAGCACTGATCAATGAAAAGTGCGATTTGCAAGGCAAGCTTGAGGAGCTGGCCAAAGCATCCATTGGGGATACTGAACCAGACATAACAACTGAAAGCCACAAGAGAGATAGAGGCTCCCAAGAAGCTAAGCAATCGGACACAGGAGACCGAGCAAGAAAGCGGGCTAAACGAAGGACAACGAGTCCCTAGGAGTGATTTAACCCTAGACCATCGCACTGAGCCGGGTCAGACCTCATTTTCTATAATTATATCAAGAATTTTCTCTTCACATAACTGTCAACATCCGTTAACCCTCGACATAATTGGATATTGGCCAGCCCGTTGTTTCGTGACCGTCGAAGGGTCTGTTTTTGATGCATCATTCTCGGACAGGTTTCGTTCAGCTAATGAGCCGATCTAACAGCTGTGCCGACTCTGACACTGTCGAATTGGTGACAGTGGGTTCATTTGCATTCGGCACACGAAGCGTACTTTTCTGCGGCTGACTGGGTATATTAATACCAAGGACGTCAGCTGCAATAATGACCCAGGATGGTCAGACGCCAACGTTCACCCCTTTTTCGACGCTCCCTACCGAAGTCCAAATTGAAAATTGGGAGTCCGCTCTCCAAGGTTCTCGGATCATCCGAGTACATTATCACGATGGATCCTACTCCTTTGGTACTAAAACTATGAAGCTGGCTGCCATCCTGCTGTGAACCTCCACGAAGAACAGATAGATTTCGGAAAGTGGAAGAAGAAGGGCAGGTGTTGTCTGGAGAATAATCTGGAGAAAAACAGGTTGGGTGCCTGCGATAGAGGTCGCTCATCCAGCTTTAAACCAGTGAAGCAGCCCACTAGACTTGTTATCCAGCATTCTCTACCATGGAACAACAGCCATGTGACCGTGTTTGTATCCCTACAAAGCAGCCCCATGAGAGTTCGCCTACTGCTGAGCGGGAACTATCCCCCATTCAGCTCGGTAAGCCCACTTAGATAGGGCTGAATTCCACTAACGATGTCATCAGCCTTGCATCAGGACACTCCGTCTTTCTCGAAGGCTTCTAGAACTTCTGGAAAGACTCTAGGGAAGTTCTAGGAGGCTTCTGACGTAGGAAGAAATGAACCGTGGGAGCCGGTGGCTGTAGTATTAACCTCGGAAATTGAGACTCAATTGAGTCGACAGACCACTTGAGACATACATGCAGATTGACTCCTTTATGGCTTGAACTGTCTGGCACTGAGAGTTTAGGTCGGCTCCCTGCATAGTGTCATCACACAGCGAGATTGTATTTCAATGCATTATTCTAGGTATCGTACAGTACACACTCACTCTGCGTAGGCCAAAGCTAATTCGGCCCCTTCGAATCCAGGCTCATCATACTGATGCCCGTCCGGAGGCTTCTGCTGCCCGTCGAAGACACAGCTGACTTATCAATACTATTCGAGCCGTGGCCGTTGGCATATATCGTTCCAATTTGGACTCTCTTTTCCACCCTCATTTCCTTTGGTTTCCCAATCGCCATTTGAGATTTCGAGTTGTTTGCAGCTTCCACAACATGTTGTCCCAGAAGAATGCCACCGTAAACCAGACCAATACCCAATGCGACAAGATCCAAGATATGCACCAGCCACCATATATGCTGTGTTCCAAGTCCGCAATTCGTGAATTCAAATTTCCACTCCCAATCCTCTTCATCAAACCATAAACTCATCAATCCAGCATTGCCAGCGAAACCACCCATCATACTCTGTACAGTGATCTCACGTAGACCAGGAATACCAGGCTTATCGACAATTCCGGCGGACAGAGCCTTGGGCCACGTTGTAGCATCCCATTGGCGCATTGGTGAAGAATGATTCATGAAGTGGTACACGTTGCAGCCCTCATGGTCATGTCCAGTCAAAATCACCCCGTTTCTTCCATATCCTCCACCAGGTACATCTGGGTTTCCATTCTTTCCAAATATGCCCTCCAAGAACCCCTTTGATGCGTCCTTGGACAGGTAATTCTGCTCCTTCACTCCGTTGCCGAACTCGCCAGTGAAGAAGTCAAAAAATGGTCCATCAACACATATTCCAGCCTCTTTATGCATAGGAATATGCGTGAGCACGATAGTAAAGAGTGCCGCACGGTTGACATCATGGGATGTGGTTATGACCTTGTTCAGGAACCCGTATGTCTCGTCTTGCATTTCCTGGGAGCCCACTGGCGTATCGAGATTCATGTCGTTGAACACCACTATTCGTATCTCCGGCACTGCTCTCTCCTCCACAACCTCTGCGTTTTCCCTGTTGACAGCGGATGAATTAACGGGAAGCTGGAATCGCAGTTCGTAATTCGCTTTGCCAAAGACCCTCGTAAATCGAGCCATGCGATCTTGAGACAAGTCTCTAGCATACCCAACATCATGGTTCCCAGCGACATTTATGATCCTCTTCTTCCAAGCCGCAGCATCTTCTCCAAGCACCAAAGTATCCTGAAAGTCGTCTGAGGGCTGTGATGCGAGCTCCTCGGAGACCTTAACTCCGCCATTGAAGACTCGGTTCCAATATCTCCAATCTCTGCTTTCGAACTCCTTGTCATCGATCCATTGGCTCCCCACCAGGTCTCCAAGAACAGTGACATGTGTAGGATCCGTCCACCAATGCATGGTTCTGTAGATGTGCCCCAAATAGTAGTCGTTCCCAACATGATCGAGTCGTTTTCGATAGACCTCGAGGGCTTTCGGGATGTCGTCTAGATAGAAGTCGATGAGATCATGCAGGCTATGTCGCAGACGCTGCAATGGATTATGCTTCGTGCCATCGAGGAGTAGGGCATCTTTCCAGAACTGGGACAGGTTAGGGAAGCTCGCGGCATTAGCATCCCGTATCGAGGACTCCCCTTCGAGCTGTGGATCGCCTAGCGCAAGCAGACGGAAGGGTGCTACCTTGCTGCCATCTTGAGAGGCATATGGCGCGTGTTGGCGAAGGGTGTTGACATATTCGGAGCGTGAATTGTGCTCAGGGGATGGGAAAGCGCAGAGGTGAAATGCTGGATAAAGATACAGATAGGTCGTAAGGATCGAGCACAAGGGCACTAGAACCAACAGTGCATAACGAAGGACAGATAGAAAGAACATGTAGAAGGCTGCATTTGTGCGTGGAAAGGAAAGTGGTGAAAATATACTTGTATGAGTTGTGAAGTTGATGGATTTGGGCTTAACCTGGGAGACGCGCCGAAGATTCGCCTCGAATGTTCAGCACGTGACGGGCTACTTTGGGAATAGGGGCCTTGTTTTGCTTAAGCTTTGCTTAGCAGGATCTTGTCTCCCTAAAGATTCATTCATGAACAAAGGAATGGAATGTTCTGCATGGCATCACCAGCCCTGGGAACTGCAGCGGAGAGCTCAAGAATACGACGCAGAGGATGCTGCATTTTCTGTCCAGATCTTGCATACTCTATTTCCATTGCACACATCAACATGTGAACTGCTCATTCTTCTAGAACACAATACCTCTTGTGTCTCTAGACATCGACGAATACCTTCCCATTCCACTGCCCGTCTCTAAAACAAGATCCTGTATAGACTCTCAGAGCTACAATCCTGACAGGCTGTTTCCCACATCCTGCTCCCCAGCCCCGTTCCACATACATCTCCCGATCAGAGTCCTGAGCGATATATGTAGCATCACCATGCCATACGTCCTCATCGGTCGGATTGCCTCAACAAGCTGCATTCCGCCACTGGAACAGCATATTCGACCTCTATTTGAGGCATCGGCTTGCATGCAAATGTCAGAGCTCCGGGACGAAATATATCCTCGTTTGGATCTGGGAGCGCCACGTATTGAGGCCAAATTACCGACTGCAAGTCGGGCAAAACCTTAAAAGGTGCCGACAGTTCCCTTGCATGGCCAGGAACTCCCTCATAGTTGAAAAATGATCGAACGAGAAGAGTTGGTGCTGCAACTCCTGGCTGTTCCGGGTCATCTGTGAGCCTAACTCAAGAAATCTGCCTTGCGTATCCTCTTTAGTACTAGCTCGTCAGAACGGGCTTGCTGCGACGCTCAAATGTTTTCTCATTCAACCAGCCTTGCTAACTTTATAACTTAGCCGCTTCGTGAATACTTCCAGTGCCGGCGTAGTATCGTCAGATAAAAGCTCACAGTTGGGTCAATTGGGTTAATTCAACTTCATCATGGAGCCCTTGAGTGCGCTAGCGCTTTCAGGAAACGTGCTGCAGTTTATCGAGAGTGCTGGCAAGCTCTTATCCGAAGCACACCAAGTCTGCCGCTCTGCGGACGGTATCTCGATCAGCAACAGAGATGCAATTGCCGTCTATGAAGACTTCCGAGCTGCGGCATGCAGTTTTCTCGCCAGTCCAGTACGGTCAACGACAGCTGATGACCTTGCTGTGACGTCGCTCGCAGACAAGTGCCAGGAACTATCAGACGACCTCGTGAAAGATTTAAAGAATCTACAGGCCAAGAACCCTGGATCAAAACGAGAGGGTTTTCGCGTCGCTTGGCGAGCCTTGAGAGAAAGGGGCGAATTGGAATCATTGGAGAGACGGCTAGAGCGCTACCGGCAGCAAATATTAACTCGAATTATCTTTATGATGAGGTGAGCATCCATTTGACTCGTAGACCTTACAGCATGTTGTGCTAACAGAAATAGCCAAGAGCAGTCATCCACATTCCTGCATCTCAAAGAATGCGCACGGATGGATGAGGAAGCAGCGAACAAATCAAGAGAACAGCTGGAAGCCTTGAGAAACGAGCTGCTCACTTTCACCCAGGTCATTGAACAGTGCACTCAAGACGTGTCTGACAAGTTACAAGAACAGGAGGATGCCACAAAGAAGCTGTCGGAGCTCATCTCCAATATTTCCTCGACTAGGACCCAAATCGAGAAGGAAGACTGGATACTTGGGAGGCTGAATTTTCCCGGCATGCGGCGGCGAGAAAAAGCTATTGAACCTGCAATTGCCGGAACCTACCGATGGCTGCTCTACCCTCCTGAAGCCGACCACTCCCGGAGTTCCAGCTTACATCGCGATATCGCCTCATTGGACGAAGACGACTTTATGGGCGCATTAAGGATGCTGAACAAGCTCGCGGTACGAAGTGCCAAGTCCTTCAGCGAAAGCGGCCAGGAATCCGAGCTGAAGACAGAGACACGGGCGAGGTTCCTGAGCTGGCTGGTGTCTGGTTCCGGGATATTCTATTTATCTGGCAAGGCTGGGTCTGGCAAATCTACAATGATGAAGTTCGTTACCCGACAGAAGCGAACCGCTGAAGTCCTGAAAACCTGGGCGGCTGGAAAGCAGCTGGTTTTTGCCTCGTTCTTTTTCTGGAGCTCTGGTTTAAGTATGCAACGATCCATCGAAGGGCTCTACCGAGGCCTGCTTTGGGAGACTCTCAAGGCGTGTCCGGAGCTGATGCCCACTGTCTTCCCTCGCATGTGGAACCACAGCCTGGATCATCTCGTGGCCTCGATGTCAGACATGGAACTCTCAATTGGCGAGCTTGAGCAAGCATTGCTGAACCTTACAAATGCAACGTGCGAATTATCCGGCTACCGCGTTTGCTTCTTCATCGACGGGCTTGATGAATTCGAAGGCGACCATTGGAAGCTCGCTAAGATTCTCAAGCAATGGGCCTCTTCTCCCGGCGTCAAGATATGTGTGTCTAGCCGACCCTACAGTGACTTCGAGAATTCATTCGCTACGGGACCAGAGTCATGCCTTCGTCTTCAGGCGCACACCTATCAAGATATGCTTCAGGCTGCTAAGTCCGAATTCGAAAATGACGATCGACTCGCCAGGTTTTCTCCCGGCAATCACAACTACATGTCACTCATCAAATTTGCCGTCGAGAAATCCAACGGCGTTTTCCTTTGGCTGCGACTGGCTATACGTCATCTCTTACGAGGTATTGGAAACCAATATTCAGTATTCCAACTGGCGGAAATCATAGAATGCATGCCAGAAGACGTGTCTGACATGTTCCAGAATATGCTGGACAAGCTTCTCGCTCGACCGGATCATGTACGAGTAGCAATTACGTTGCTTTGTTTGTCTGACCCGACTCTCCGCAAAGAGTGCCACCAGTACGTGATATATTTCTCAGTGCTAGACGACGTATTAGACGGAATAATTGCGGTGGACGAACTGACCCGCCGTCCACCTGGCGAGCGGTACTCTCCTGGCCAGATTGAACTGCGCATTCACACCACCGAATTCCGGCTCAAAGGAAGGTGCGAAGACCTTGTTGACGTTCTCGACAGCCCTACTAAGAAGAAGCCTCTACCTCTTCACCGGTATATTGAGTTCGTACATCGAGATCTACGCGATTTCCTGGTCCAGGATCATGTGGTGGACAAGCTATACAAAACGGCGGGATGGGGTCCATCCAAACTTGCAGGTCTTCACCGGTACGTCGGTGTTGTGCTGCTGAGAATGGTTCCAACCTTGGCAGGCTCGTCTGGACTGGTGGAATCACTTATCGATGAGTTTTACGACTCTGAAACTACTTCAGCAGAAGAGCTAGAACTTCTTCTGGCGGTCATCTCCCTGAATGCTTTCACCCAAGATGCATTAAGTACCAAGCGGTACTGCACCATTCTAGCACTCCGGGAGGACTCACACAGCCAAAATGTAGAGAGGAAGCGTTGCTGTATTACACCAGGACCAGCAGACCCGGTATCCATTGGAATAAGTTTCATAAGCGCCGCCGCATTCCACAGACACAACGAATTCGTACTACGCCTGACAACCCGAGGTCCATTTATGCTCGAACTGAACGGTGTTTCCAACCTTTTATTGTCAGCATCCCTAGGCGGTGCAAGTGTGCGGGAGGTGTATTCTCGTTCAGACGAATTTAATATGCTGCTTCCTCGGACGGGTGGCATAAATCACTTGGTGAGGTCTGATGCAATCGTCAACGACGGTGGGATTGGCGCACTCCTCTATCCCCAGTCCCCAGTCGACGCCTATCCGGATTCTGAAGGTGATCCGGGCTATCAAATGGACGATATCGGACACAGAAAAAGTGGTCATGCTCGAAAGCTCCGAAAGGGGGCGACTGACCCTTTCATGTTGGTGAGAACCCTCTTTGAACAGGGAGCCTCTCCAAATCTCAAGTTGAAATGCGACATTCCCGTCTGGAAAGGATTGCACTGGACACCGTGGACGGCTACGCTCCTCAGTCTGGTGGGGATCATCCGCAGAGGCGACTTGCTCGACGTCCTGCCCGAGATGCTGGAGCTCTATCTCTCGCACGGCGCAGATCCCACCATCTGCTTCGTAGGCCGGTACCTACCTAGGCACAAGCTGAAGCCGCTGCCAGTCTGGCGTGTCGGTCCTGGCATCTACGCCCAACTTAAAATGGAGGAACACATCCCGACGCTCTTCGACCACGACAATTGGTACTACCTCACCCTAGCGCAAGTTGTCGAGCTGCTAGAGCACCCGAAGAAGAAGACTGTTGAGGACCTAATGCGGACCAAATCTGTGGGCCAAGCCGCCAACACGAGTCTAGGAGAGGAGGGTGCTGACCCTTCGAATATTGCGAAACTTGGGCTGGCGGAGCTCGGGAATTGTTACTTCTTTGTGTCCATGATTGTCAGAGAGAGCGAATTGCATGGTCTGACAGTACCGGATGAGGCCCGGAACCGACTTCTGCCGACAAGCCTGATTCCTATCTAGCTGTACTTTGTAATTCAGACCCGCTACTCTGCCCCTAGATAGCCGTTGCCGTCCGGTATTTTGTCGTTGAATGTAGTTGTGAGATCATTTCGAGGCTGCCTGTTGCCCTTCTCGACAAGAGATGCCTTACGTCCGAACTCTCCCCGAATGTCACTTTCTTGTCCCTTGCGACAGAATTTTGACGTATTTTTCAGTAAAGTTTGTACGCTCAGTCAAAGACATAATGGTGGATGTTTTGGTCGTGGATGCGGATAAGGATGGACATTTTGACATCATGGAGGGCAACTTATCAAGTGGCCAATGGCTTAGCCCGGCTGACTCATTCATGGAGTGCTGTGTCCCCCCTGGTGTGCACCTGGACTGGGATTCATCAAGCAGTTGCTTTCACATATTGATCATTGTGGATAGATGAATAGGTAACAGTCTAACTACCAATCGACTTTTCTTTGTTCTTCGCTTCGTGTTCGGTTTCCTTTGTATCGGATTATAAGGCGTGAACGGTAGAAACCTGATCTCAAAGGGCAGATCATGCCGTATGGCATAAGGTTGTCGGTGACGAGTTCGTGCGTAATACCGCCAAGCATATGGGTCACGCTAACGGCAACTGGGGTGTGGAATTCTCAGTGGCATGAACTGTACACATTTGGAAAGCCAATGTCCTCGAAATCGTCGAGAACAAATGTAGTGGATGGTTGACGGCCATTCGAACGACACGATTTTGAGAAAGTTGAATTAAGTACGGTGTTACCTCTTCAAAATCAATTATGGTGACTTTTGTAAGACTAGAAATGAACGAAACGAAGTCGCTGCCCAAGACAGACCAAAGAACCACACTTGCATCAGCGAGAATACAGGCATTCTCTATGGCCTGATATTTGCTCAGCGTGGGTCGCTGATTGTATTTGGCCAAGAAGCGAGAGTTATTTTCATTCTTCCCAACCCACTTTCGATGTCATGTTCTTCGGGCAAAATCCGTCAACGCTAGAACTATGCAGGAGACAATATAGAACTTCTTCCCCTTGTGATATATAAATGTTTTCGCACTCTGTTTTGAGATACCTTCATACCGCTGTGATGTAATCAACCCGACCAGCGACAATGAGCTCACTGTAACGTTCCTGCTGTTTGCGGGTACTGTGCGTACAGGCTCGTCGGGTTGGTATCAGCGATAAAGTATATTCACAAGACGATTTGGTTTTTTATAGGAATAGAGGCGTTACAAGCAGTGGTAAATTGTAGGGTAAACTTGCTATTTGAATTTGAGCACGAAGCTCTATTACCTAGGAAACTACTGTGTTTATATAGAACTGTATTTCAATGGGATCCCCGAGGAGCCTACGGCCCTGGGGTTTTAGAAGCCTTGGATCCTAAAGCTCCAAAGGCTCCAGGTGTTCACGTGACGCCTGTCTTGGCTTCTTTGTGCAGCTAGGCTGCCGAGCCTTAGGGCCAAGACGCACGTGATCCCGGATTATGATACTATTCCTCTTCCGTTGTTAGCGTGTTCCTACGCTTTAAGTATGCCAAAGGAAATATCAACGACTGCCCACGGCTGTCTTTTTCTTTCATTATGTTTTTTAAGATAATAAAATACAAACAACAAATAGCGCTTGCGAAGACAATTAATTCTTATGGTTTGCTTAGTATGCTTTGCTTTAATTGCATTTGTTACTACCGCAATTGCGTGGTTTTAAATGAGAAGTCCTAAAGGTGCAGGGAGTGTGTTTGTTGTGGTTTAAAATGCGATGCTTTTTAGGTGTTAATTAACGACCTTTAAAGTTTGCGGATGAAGGAGAATTAGTTGAAGTTTGAGAGGAACATGGCCTTTGAGGCGGCCATGGCCGGTTTGGCTCGCGTTCGCGAGCTTGAGCAACGCTAGGCCGAACTACGCGAGCGCGGGCGTGAGATGCTTTGTTGGGGTCTGAAAACCCTACCTCTAGTAATCGCCCTTATTATGGCGAACTATGCGGCTCCCCTAAGCGAAATGACCCTGGATCAGGGGTGATGCACGAACCAGTTCACCATAATAAGTTCACCATAATATATGCTTTCCAGCGCAGGCAGATACCGTTTGTTTTGGCTCCGTTGACTACCGCGGCGGCTTCAGGCCACCTCTACACGGACTATAAGCGATAGGGTCCTCTACCAGCCAGAGTGGCAGGTGCTGCTCTGCACCCAGTGCGGGTTCTGTTTACGGCCCGAACGCAGCGTTTGGCTTCGACACCTTAGGCAGAAGCCGCATTGCTTGCGAGGTGCGCCGCTAAAGGCTCTCATCGAGCTCTTTGCAAGCTATAAGCTGCTAGCCCCGGAGCAGGTGGCCGTGCCAACCCAGGCAGTTGCTGGGCTGCGGCTCCGGGACGGCTTCTAGTGCTTAACGTGCTTGGCGGGCCTTACACAAAGCCTTCAGACCATCTAGCTACACGTTTCTAAGGTGCACTAGCAAAAGCCAGCATCACATAAGAAGAGTCTCCTTTGGCGGGCGTGCAAGCTGCAAACCTTCTTCGCCGAGAAGCAGCACATCCGGTACTTTGTGGCGGATGACGCTAAAGAAGCTGCAGCAGCTCTAAATGCTGGCATAAAGAGCTTAAATACAGGAGAGGCAGACTTCTTTGAACGGCTTAGCGAGGACGTAGCGGTTGCAGAGGAGGATGCTAAGGCAAAGGCTAATATCGTTCATGGCTTCGGCAGCCACAAATTTGCTGTAATACCATGGCTAAGACGGATAGGTATTGAGGAGCATACGCGAGGCTTAAAGAAGCTGTCGAGAGCAAACCCGAGCTGGTCTTAATGCTAGAGGTGATGAACGAGATTTTTACAGAGGCGCACAGCTGGTGCTTCGACGGCGCGGACTGTATGTTGACTTGGCCACGGCAGCTGGCGTTGAGCCGCTTTTATACCGCTGCTTCCCTAGGGCAGAAGACGCGCGCGTTCGACCCGAAGAAGGAGCCCAATACGCTCAAGACCAACTTTGGCTACTGGAAGCAGTTCTTGACCTACACCTATTGGGTGGCCTACCGGGGTAACCACTTCACCACGGCCGATGACGACTAGTGGACCCCTGAGAGCTGTATTCGGCTGACGGAGGCCCAGGGAAAGGCGTGGGAAGCAGCCGTCCAAAGTGCCGTTGAGCAAGACCGGCCTGCGTTGAGAAATGCCATGTCGGATCTCTCAATGGCGCTAATCTGCCACGAATTTGGAGGCAATCGGTACAGCTTCCTACTGCTCAGCTTCTGCGCCATGCTTAGCGTCAAGCCACATACCAGGACTTGAAAGGAGCCGGGCAACTACAATAGTTGCTTGTTTGGCGTGATTTGGGTTGTGCAGCTAATTATTTTCTATACTAGCGCTTGCCTGGAGAAGGCGGAGCAAGGTGAGACACTTGAGCGCATTAAGTAGTATTGCGGGCAATTCTTGAAGCAGGACATTGAGACTCCCATGGGCGAGATCCTTAGCTGGCGCTTGCTACTGTTTACAGTCTCGAAGGAGGTCGTTGGGCCGCACTAAGCATAGTGGGATGTGGACGAGAAGGTCCTGACCTATCAAGACGTTGATTTGCATATGGATCACGTGCCGCGGCTTTTACTCTTCGACTTCCAGCAGGCCCAGCACCTACTCTACGACGAGCTGATATTTGGGGCCCAAAACCTCCCGCGAATGCGTGCTTGGGCTTTAAAAGATAACTTAAATATTAATGCCTTTAGTTGGTTTTTTGGCTAGCACCGGGAAAATATTAAGCTAGTGAAGCCGCTAGCGAGGTCTTTGCTAATTATTATCTAAGACTTGAAGCTATTGCGGGACTTATTTTTAAATGCCACCGCGAACGGCGCCAAGATTTGGCGGAAAAAGGCGATTAAATGGTATAAGGCCGTGGCTAATAAGTTCTTAAAGAGGCTCTTAGTCTTGATTTACATGGGTTTTGGCCAGCCTTTGCGTGAGAGTGAACTATTCTCCGTCACCTGGCGTAACACTTAGTGGCGGTGAAACGTCTACCTTAAGCACGGGCTAGTAATACTGCACACGACATACCATAAAGATTAGTAGTAAATAAGCAAGTTTAAAGATAATATTTGGTTTTTGCTTGCACTTGTTGAAGACCTTTTATTAGACTACTTAGTAGTTGTTATTTCGCTTCTCTAGGTTTTTCTCCGCTGGTTTGCTTCACATGCTATTATCTCTTTGTACTTGTGGTAGCAAGATGGCAAGGTTTGGGCTAACAACCGGCTCACGCGGTGTATAAAGTAGGCGTGTAGTTAAGCCAGTATCCCCTGGCTACACATTACCAACTGGCGATAAATAATGGTTAATATTATTAAAACTAAGTTTATAGCTAACGTTGAGTGCTTTGAGGTTAACGACGGGGCTAACGACGAGGATACTAAAGAAATTGAGGCTAATATTTAAGTTATAACTAAGCAGCGGAATTATAGTACGCGAACTGTTAATTAGGCATATGCAAATTAGCACAATGCTAACTTTAAAAACGTGTGAAATGGCCTTATTTGCTGGAATTTGCGTGCTTTAATTTTATGAAAGGACTTGTGGGGGCTTGATTAGCTGCTTGGACTTGCTAAGAAGAGGAAGCAAAACGGTGAAAACATTGGCGGTTTGCAAATGCTTAAGAAGATTACTTTGGGGGTTTACCGGCCACGAAAGAAGTGGTTAGTCGCGGCTCTCTTGAAGAGTGCAAGAAAGCTGTACTTGAATGACACGCTGAAGTGGAAGTCAGCAGCCTAAGAGCGGGCTATGACTACTATTATGTCATGGATTGAGTAAGTGGTAGTTATTATGACTACTGGCAAAGGGAAGAGCCTGCTGTTTATGCTGCCTTGTATACTCCCTGATACTGGGGTAACGATCTTAGTCTTGCCACTCGTGTCGCTGCAAGGGGACCTCCTCCGCCGAGTCTGAGAGTTAGGGATTAATCACTTGGTGTGGTCGCCTAGCGAGCAGCAAAATGTGCCCTTGGTGTTTGTCACAATTAAAGCAGTATGTATAAAAAAGTTTTGAACCTACGCCCATAAGCTTGCAACTATGCAAGACCTTAGTCGCATTGTATTTAACGAGGCTTACTTAATTATCATAGCGTTTAATTATTGCCAAGCTATGGTTAACCTTGCCCTAATTCGCAATATTCGTACGCAGTTTATTTACTTAATAGCTACTTTACCTTTAATAATATAAGCTACGTTTAAAGAGCAAAACAACTTAATAAATCTCAAGGTAATTCAAGCATTAACAAACTAGTGAAATTTGTTTTATTTGGTACAGCGGGCCACTGGGCAAGGGAGTTTGCTGGAAGAGGGCGCGCGAAAGGCAAGGGACGCGTGGGAAAATAGTTAGCTTTTGAATTAAGCTTAAGATAAAATCATTTTATATGTTTAGACAAAGAAAAATGCTACTACGCTGGCCAAGCTACTTTACTGCTCCCAGTACATAGTTAATATAGGCACGGCTGAGCAGAAGGAGGAGCTGCTAAGAATATGGCTTGCCTCCTTAGATTAGCCGTACATTGTGGCCACGTTTGCACTTAGCGCTGGCTTCGATTATGCCCATATTTGCTTAGTTGTACATATTAACGAACTATCGTTTTTGGTCGACTTTGCCTAAGAGTTTAGTTGGGCCGGGCGGGATGAAAAGGAGGCGTACTCGCTAGTTCTTCTCTCACCTACATAAAAGCCGCAAGCCGCTAAGAGTACTATGGTTAAGAAAAAAGCCCTGCACCGCTATCTTCTTGGCCAGGACTGCCGCTGGGCATGCTTAAGTAAGCACCTCGACTTCAAGTTGTATTGGCGATAGTGTTATGATAACGAGGACATTGTATGCAATGTATGCAGCGCCGGCCTCTACATGAGGCGGGGTGCCCATTGACGTCTTCGGGCAGTCCATTCTGGGCCTCTACATGAGGCGGGGTGCCCATTGACGTCTTCGGGCAGTCCATTCTGGGCCTAGCTCGCTAAAACGGGCTTAGCCAGTCCGTCAATAGGCAGCGTCAATGGGCGGGGTAAGAATCGAACGCTGAAAGCTTAAAATAACGTCTAATGAATAGCTATATAGCTAAATCGACTGCAAGAAATACACATTACGTGCCAAATTAAGACCGGGTCTCTTAGACGCAGGTAGGTGGCGGCTATGGTTGGCTTATTATCGTCGTCGCTAATAGTTTGAGTAGACTAAGGCCAAATTTCAGGCAGAAACTGGAAAATGAACAACTTCGAGTACAACTCGAATTATCAGGTATTAATTTGCAAAGAGCATAGGCAAGCTGTGAAGGGACTGAAAAGGCACTTGAAGGATGCTCATAGGCTAAGAGCAAAAAAGGAGCAGTAGCTAATTTTAAATTAATACGACTTATTAGTTTTATTACCACCTAAGAAGATTTAATAACCACCGCGCAATTGCGCTTCATTTGAGGCATTAGGAAAGCCATTAAATAAGTAATACTATTCTAATTTGGGATGTAGTTACATATTAGTTAATTACAAGTCTATGCGCGGGCATTGTAATAAGAAGCATAGCTGGCAAGTTACTAAGAAAAAGCCGACGCATTAGACCAAAGTTAAGGTGCAAATATTTTTTAGGATTAGATCCCAACGATATTTCATAGTAAAATACTAAGAGGAGACTTCCCCGCAAGCAAAAGCAGAAGACGACGATAACAACAAAAATACCGCAATCTAGGACTAGCTACTACGCGAATTCAACGAAATAAACAAGCAAGACGCAAAATAATTTAAGATTACAAATTCTAAGACTAAAAAAAGCAACAATACTAGTTAATAAAACTTTATGCAATAGCAACCGCACTTTAGTAGTCGCAACATTAGATGTATTGCTCATGCAAGCAGGTTGCCAAACCGGAAAAACAAACAGCTCCAGCGTGTAAGCGAAATCGTCGACATGATAATCAAACGTACTATGAATAGGCTAAGCAGCTTTCATAATAATACTCCGTATTGGCTGCGAACGGCGAACTCAACTAAGAAGGTTAAGAACTAACCCATAGTGCGGTTACAAAATAAGAACAGCTTAAACCAGTATATTGCGTATCTTCGGCGTTTTGCTTGCTATTTGTTACAAGTGTACGTAGCGCAGAAAGAGAGAAAAAGCTTCAAAGGTGGTGAAAGTAAAAGCGAGAATAAAGAGTTAATAAACAATAATAAAAAGGCTGTTGCGAACAAAGTTAAGAAGGGTAAAGAGGAGGATGAGACTCAGAAGGCTGGTAATAGTAGAGAGCTTAATGTAATGAAAGACTACTATGAACTGACAAAATTCAACCTAGAGCAAAAACAGCTATTGCAAGACGTGCTCAAGTCATTAGAATCCAAAGAAGACAAGAACACTTAGGTTCAAAAGATAAGTGCACTTATAATATTTATAATTTGCAAAGTCTAAAAGACTATAATTAATTTAATAGTCCCATAATTTATTTTGCGGCTATCTTAGGCATTGTGAAAGACGAGAATTGCTTGAGGCGTAGTAACGAGTATTTATATATGCTCGCTGGATTCATGTACTGCGTCCGGGTCTTGTTTGTTGAGTATACACTCCCAGCAGCCACGAGGGCAGAGCAAACTGCGGAAGACATCAACCGGTTTCTTGAGTTGCAGAAGAAATATCTCGTAGTTGGAAGCTATAGCCTATGCAGCTTCTTAATTAAGATATTGGGGTATGGCAAAACAATAAGCATGCAAAAGATCAATTAGCCTAGTATTACTTGAACTTGGTTTAAAACAAATCATTTGAATAGTAATATCTTAGAATTTCATAAGAAGCTACTACTAATTAAGTGGTTTAAGAATACCATTTATAATATAATTCAAAAGGCTAAAGATATCTTGTAAAAGAATCTTATGTAGGTGGCTTAGAAAAAGAACCAATTTGAAATTAATTTAAACATAATCCAAGATAATTTGTCATTAGCTACATAAGGTGCGTCATAAGTGACAAATGAAGCTAATGGAATGAAGAATAAAAGGCAGTAAATAATAAATCAAATGTTAAAGGCTTCAAAAAACCAGCAACTATGAAACCAAAAAAAGAATACATAGCGAATAACAAGAGTTTGCAAGTATTGGTAAGTGCAAAGACAACTAAAAGAACTATTGCTTGCTTTAAGGCATAAGGGTAGTAGTTTACTAAGTCATAAAAAAGAAATTACGCTCATTTGGTTTCGCAATGGACTTCTTCAAAAGCACAATATTTATGTAATTAGCGAATAAATTGCATATATTACGCGGTATCACAAGTCTTAAGTACTCTTTGGTGAGGCTAAGGTTATCCCACGATTTCTCCTATGGCAAATAAGACAAATTTGGGCCATATATTTAACTTACGTGCAGTCATTTTTAAAAACTCTCAATTAGAAAACAAACAAACTCCCTTGGAGTAATTATCTTTAGTATAATAAGCATAGTTCATAAACTCGCGAGCACTTGACTAAGGTTTTAACACAAGAAACCACTATTCAATTAGAAGTACAATTAACAACGCAAAATTACCAAAATGTGGCGATTAAAATAAGCCGTGAATATATTAGTACCAAGTTTATAAGGAATCTACCTGTAACTAAGGATATGCCACATAAAAATACTAATGTGATCGTAAGTGCTATTAATTTTGCGACTGCTTATGGGAAGGATATTACTAAGTGGTATAAGATTCGTAGTAATATTATCCAGAACTTAAGTAACAAAAGCATTTAAATCTTTAGGGCCATTAGTTCATAGTAGCATCAACTACTAAGATTAAATAACAAAAAACGATTCCTATTAGCTAAGCATCATTAAGTTTTATTATATAAAACACCACCAGCTAGTCTTACGTTAAAGAGGTCTAAATTACTATTAAGAAAACCACAGCCAATGGTTTTTATACCATCGCTAATTAATTTATTTAATTTATTTTTAATTAAGTTGCTAACCTCAATAAGTTTAAATAAATCATCAAGCTTAAAACTCATGATATTTCTCAATCGACCACGGTTTAAAGCCGCAACAACTAGTATTTTACCATTAGCCACCGTTCCCATTTACTCTAAAGAAGAGATTCATAACAAGCTAAAAAAAATGCTAAGCTAAGAAGAGCCCGAGTTCCATTCGAACAAACAAAGAGAGGCCGTCTTTGCAGCGCTAAATCAACAAACTCCATTAATCGTGGTATTACCCACTAGTGGCGGTAAGACGCTAATATTTACACTTTTAGTTATACTTCGAAACCCAAGTGTTAGCATTGTGGTGGTACTGTTTAATGCACTCGAAAAAGACTACGTACGGTGGCTGCGGCTTGCACATATCAAGCATATCGTCTAGCACCATAAAGAAACGCGGTATGCCCCCGTAGTCGTAGTTAGCGCTAACCGGGCAACCACAACCAGGTTTATTACATATGAATTAATGCTTTGAAAAAGAAAACTACTATAGTGTGTTATGCTTAATAAATATTATTTTGCATTTACAGCTAGTGATTACCAGCCCAAGCTACGGCAGCTTAGTCATCTTCAGGTGCTTTGGTGCCTTATGATCTTACTAATGGCTATACTCCCACCAATTTAACTCAATAAACTGCAAAAGGTAATGCACATATTCAATTTTCGTTTAATTTGTATAAGCATAGTTTAGGCTAACATTTGATACATAGTGTGGCGATGTTCTAATAAAAGTGCATTAAAGCTGGTTAAGAAAATGGCACAATTACGGCGTCTCGGGCCTAAGAAGTATGGAATTTTTTATTGCAGTAGCCAGAATAAGACTAAGAAGGTGGCCACGATGTTAAAATATTTGTATTATCATTTAATGGTTAATAAAAAGAATACAATTATAAAAAAATGATTAAAAAAAGCGGGATTTATGGCTGCAACTAAGGCGCTTGGCACTAATGGAGACTATCTTAGGATTATTTATATTGTGCATATTGGTGTCTCGTATAGTATAATTGACTTTGCATAAGAGACTGAGCGTAGTAAGCAAGCCGGGGAGAATATTAATTCTATTATTCTGCTTAAAGATATCAAATACTAGTAGTTAGCAAAGCAAAACACTATGAAGTTAATAATTAACAAGCTTGCCATGCAATAGTTTATTCAAACACGAGAATATTAACGTTTTACTATAAGTAGTTATCTTAATAAGGAAGGATAGACTTGTGAGGAGGTTGGTGAACAGCTTTGCGATTACTGTAGAGAAGAGGTTTTGGATTAAACTGCAAGCTAGGTCCAAATCGCCACCAAGTTGCAGTGATTTGAGGGTAAAATAAACAAGATTTAAAGGCATTGTAGGTTTTGCTAGGCGACATATGGGTTGGCTGAAGCAAAGCATTTGCTAGCAATGTGCACGAGGATTAGTGGTTTAAATGTAAAACAAAGCAAATAACTACGGCAAGGCATTCAGCTTAATCAAAGGTATTGTGACTATTAGAAGTGTAAAATTAGCCAGCAAATTTGTAAAGGGATCAAGAACAAGCAAGCATGCCAATGGAGTAGTGTTGCGGCGTGTCTATGGCTTAGCTGGTTTTGTCTTCCTCATAGCCAAGAAGCACTCGCTAAAGGGGGCTATCATGGCCAAAATATTATAAGATATTAAAAATGGCTTAGTCTTTGGGCTCAACAAAAAGTCCAAGGCGCCGTTGTTAGCAATAGAATGTGGCTTTTATAAACAATGCTTTAGAGAAACAATAAGGCTAAGGGGGGAAAAAACAGAAGTAGTACCAAGTGTTTAAATGGCGCTGTCATTACTATAACAAAAGAGGAGTTAGGCATTCCCCCGGACGGAGCAGATGATAAGGACAAGGTGAAAGTCAAGTTGGAAGCAAAAAAGGAAATTGGCAGGGCAATTAAGTCAGCCAAAAAGAACATCTTGAGCCGGCGCTTGCGGGTAATTAAGTGGCTTAGTAGGCATTGCATCTACTGCGAAGTAACGAAAGCACTGCAAAGCAATAATAAGCATTGGTATAAAACGTGCTACTGGTCTAAGGGCTTAGCGGATAATCTTAGGTATTTTGAGTGCGTAAATTGGCAAAATAAGATAAATTACTTTCAGCGAGGCAAGTATTCTTAGTGTAAGAAGGATATTAACAAGTGCAGGCTTTGGACTTCGCTAGATATTACTTGCCCATATAGGGACGTGATTATGCCAGTGCTATTTATACTATTCATTATTATTAAATAAATCTAATATAAGATTCATTTTGTCGGTGCAGTACCGGTAAGAAAGCACCGAACGTTCGTCGATATATCGAATACGCAAGTGCAGTGAGACAGTCAGTCAAAAGTATGGTATGGTTGTAAAGTCTGGCTCTTCTAAGAAGTGCCGGAGGTGGTCTATATATACATGTATACCCCCCCGAAGGAGGTCCGAGACAGGTCCGTATCGCCTCAGGCCTACTTCTGAAGAACCTCGGCACAAGCAGTTCCTTGCGTACCAACACATTTGATTTCCTATACAACCTATTAGCATGGATTTGCCAAGGCCATAAGATTTATTTAATTAGATTTATTTATTAGGGTTACGTTTAAATAAGCTTAAATAAGGCTCAAATTTGAGTATGAGTTGGCCTTAGCATATGCAACACCAGCCCCATCGAAACTTTTACTAGAACCCCATTATTAAGTAAGTTTTGCGAAGAAACAATAATCGTCGTCGATTTTTAATGAGGGAAGCAAATGCACAGGCCAAGTCAGCCAAAATGCGGTTCCCAAGCATAAAGTAAATATAAAAGTATAAAAGTATAAAAGCGGAAATTACAACTAGCCATACCACGCATGGGTTTAGATTATGGGTGCCAAACGCGTGAGGGCAGCAAAACGCGTAAAAAGAGTAAAAGAAGGGAGATATTATTTAAACAATTCAAAGAAAGAGTCAAGTCATGGATTCATTTGTTCATTTGCCAGTATTCAAAGTAGTAGTATGCAGCGTATGCCAGTATGCCGTGTTACCTAGCCAAATTTCCCACCATTTAAGCGATTTCAATGGCCATAATATAACCAAGAAAGCACAAGAGCAGATTTCAAAAGAAGTGAACTAAATTAAAGAATTGATTTTATATTAAGTAGAGTTAAATAAGTTACTAATTCCTATTAGTTTAACCTAGCCCCCAATTCCCAAATTAAAAAGACTCAGGATAAATGAAAAAGAGTGCTTATTTGCTTTGTGTTGTTATATTAGTTGCTAATATTAAGCTATTCAAAAACATTTCAAAAAACAGCACAATTAAGTAAATAAGAGGAAGAAAAGGCGTTAATATGCCGGCTAAGAGGTGCAAATGCTATGGATTTCAATTTATTATTAGTAATTTTTTTCCAAAGGTTTTAGTTTTGCATTTTTTGAAGTTTAAATAAAAGAATCCAGTCTCGCTATACCATCGGGAGACATCAATTTGAAGGCCATTAAGAAACAATTAAATCAGGAGATGCAAAAAGCCAACAAGAAGTAGCGTTGTGTCAAATCACCAAGCCCAAGGAATCTAAAGAACCAAATCCATAGTTATGCCGCATGAGTTGGGTTAAGCATTTCAAAGGGTATAACCGGGAAGAATTGCGAGTATTAATTGCCCTTATTAAAAAGAACAAGCTAAAGTTAAAAGTGTTATACTAAGCATTTGATTAGTTAATTTAAGACGCATAATACCATTGTATTTGGCAAGTAGTAAGGTTAGAAGCATTATTTAAAGCAAATAGAAAGAAGGTAAATAAAAAAGTCCAAATACTATTTAATAGTTAAATGGATATTACTACTATAATGCGGTATACGGAGGTATGCCGGCAATTGATGTATTACATATTCTGGTCTAAAAACATTAAGCTCGAGAAGCGGCCGGCGTACAAGTTGACGGAGAGGCAGCAAATGGCCATTGACGACGTGTGGACGAACGTTAAGGAGTTTGTGTAGTGAAAGGAGGAGCAGGAGGGGGATGTAGAAAGAAGGGAAAAGGGGGAATTAAATGAGGAGATTAAGTAAATAAGCCAAATTTAGCGGTAGATTTTACAATTGTAAATTGCGTTATTAAACCAGCTATTGCAAGATAATAAGTACAAGAGTGTGTTAATTAGTAGGTTAGCTATTTTAAGAATACGGAAAAACAATAGGTAGTTAGATGCCAAGGATTACACACCCAAATATTTGGCCGTAATCAAGTTAGCCCAGTTGATGGTGGTTCAAGAAGCGTACAAGCGGCGACGAGAAGCCATTGCACAATACAAGAAGCATGATTTAAGTCCAAAGGTAGCCAAGAAGAGAGCATTAAGCCATTACATTTTAACTCAAAGTTTAGTTTATTTGTTTATAATCATGGCTTATAATGGCAAAGATCTCAAGCCAATGTAGTGATTATATTGTAGTTGGTTATATAGATTTAAGATTTAGTATACCACTACCATTAAGAAAAAGATTTAGTAAATTAGAAATAATATTTTATATTCGCATATAAGATTTGGCATAACAAAGTTTCGCAGTATAATTCATGGGTTAGTTGAAGAAGCCAAAGAGGAGTTGTTTGGGAAGTTAATAATAGTAAAAATAAGTGCAAACTAAGAAGTGAATATAAAGTAAGTTTCCCCTACCTCCTATGCGGGGCCCCTTTTCCGGTCGGAAAGGAGCGCACGTGCCAGGGGCTGGCTCTCCTCCGTAGCTGACTAATACACTTTTCTGGTCGGAAAGTACGGTGGGAAAGGAGGGTCCCATA
>JAFJYG010000166.1:0-74162 GCA_017366145.1 Cadophora sp. M221 | reverse complement strand
AGGGAGGTTGGGTTGGGGATTAATGGGGAGTAGAGAGGAAGAGGGGGGCGGGTTGAGAGTTGGGCTGATTATAGTTGTGGTTGGGGGAATGGATTTCTTTGGACTTTCGGATTTTTTCTTCTTGGCGTTTGGGAGGGGCTTTTGCATTTTATGGATGGCGTGGCTCTGGTTCTGCTTTCGTTCTGATTCTGGTTCTGCTTTGGTTTTGTTGTTTAGGAGAGAGAAGGCATGTGGGATTGCAGCATGCATTGGAGCATTGAGCGGCGTCGGTGTATTAAGATGGATGGACGGATGGATGGGTCTAGGGGCATATGGGTATACGGGATGTGGTGGGATGGGAGGGGTATAGATGGTTAGGTATGTAGGTAGAATGGGTATGGCGTGTATGAGGGACTGGATATCGTATCTTTTGAGTATAGATAGCATAGTATAGCATAATATAATAGAGTATTGCAGAATATTATCACAGGACGGGATGTTCGGATTGAATATACAAAACCCGACGTGGGTGTAGAGACAGAGATAGAAAGTTTTCGAATTTTAGAAGTTTTTTACTGGGTCTGGTGAGTGGGGATTTGGCTAGGATCTCTTGGACGGTAATTAATGTATTGATTCGGAATAAGAGGTGTAGTGAATAATGGCTTTGTCTTAGGGTACTAGGTGAGTAGAGTAGACCTGTCGTTGGAGGAGTTGAGTTTTTGAGTCGGTTTGATTTATTTGACTTGAAATCGATACAAATATTGGACTCGGAGTGAAGCATAGATTATGACATAAATGAAATGAAATAAAGGTCATTAGCAAAATGTGATTTCAAATTTCAAGTTTCTTTACTATTTTTTCCGAACTTACACTTTGGCATATTTCTTTTCCCCTTCCAAGTCTCAATTACTGTATCACGTGTGCACTTATTCCTTGTCAGCATCAGAAGCGCTCACCGATCTCAGCCTCACCACATTCCAACTCCATGGTATCACATCAAAATGTGAAAGATTCCTGACTGCCCTCACCAATATTTCTTGTCATAGTTCAATTCCCCTTCCGCCTCTCATCATAGTCTAAGGCTTATCCTCATCCAATCATGAGCAAAACGACCACCGATACGATCCCGGCGGATCCCCGAAGCCGTACACGAATTGGGAACAAGGTAGCTAGCCAGCCTTGAATGTACAAGACATCATCATTTACTCACACGGCCCCTGCGGTGGTTTAGTATGATATCCTTGGAGATGGATTTATCCGTCTAGCACCGAAGACCCATGACATTTCCCTTGTGGGGGAACATATCCCGGATATCGCCCACTTGGCGGCTGACCTTCAAGTCGCGATAAACGCAGGATGGTCACGACGACATGACATTAGATACTCCAAAGTGCAAGTATTGCTGCTGAAGTGGCAAGATGACGACTTGGGAGTGGAGACCGAGCTGAAGGATCTCGGACATGTCTTTGGTATGCCAATCCTTTGAACTCCCCTGCTGCCTCCGTGCCTTCTCGAGATTTCTATTGTTTCCTGCAATTTCAACAAGATATCTAATTTTCATGTGCTAACTGTTCAATACATTAGCCGATCTATTCCATTTTGGAGTAGACATATTCGATATTCCCAGTGACAAGCCAGATAAGGCCCTCAAACGAAGGGTATTCGATTTCTTGGACAACGACGGAGATGAGACGCTACTCATTTTGTATTATGCTGGGCATGCCACATCGAATATCCAAGCAAACGAGGCCCCTATCTGGATTGCGTAGGTCTCGATATAACTTTCTGGCGTTCTCACACTGACTCTCTGCAAAGCAATCGCCAGGTCGACTCACCCTCCTTGCCATCGGGTGGTATCCAGTCCATGTTCGAGGAAGCCGATGCTGATGTGCTTCTCCTATACGATTGTTGTAATTCTGCGGCGACGGCGGCATCCTCTTCCACTCGCCGCCACAAAGGTGCTACAGAGGTCATTGCTGCCTGTGGATATGAGACAATCGCTCCAGAGGTCGGTGAGCATTCCTTCAGTAATGCCTTAGCGGAAGTTCTTGCTGCGTCTTCGAAAGGACGGCCATTTTCGGTAGCTGAACTTCACACCAAAATCCTCACACGATTGAAATGCTGGACGCCGTCCTTCGTTAAAGATGACAAAGGGAAACGAAAGGAAGACCACGAAGGGAGACTGCTCTTCGAAAGGCAACCACGGCGAACGCCAATTTACAGCATTATTTGTGAAACCGAACCTCGCCGAAGCATTATCCTGGCGCCGTTGAAGCCGTCTGTCACCAATCCAGGAGTTTCGAGCAATTCTTCCCACTACATGGCAGCAGGGCCGTCATCTCCTAGATCATCATCAGGTCGGAATGACCATGCCAGGAAGCGCAAGAGGCCGATTGACGAAGCAATTGAATACCCTCAGGTTCTTCTAGCCATTCGCTTGGATAAGCATGAACTCGATATCGAAGCTTGGAAGGAGTGTCTCCTTCGTCAACTCCCACCTGATGCAAAGGATATTAAGATCGAGGGGATTTATGGTAGCTTTTCTACACTCCTCATACTACGACTGCCGCTGGATATCTGGGATTTGCTCCCGGATAATCGGGCATACAGCTTTATTGGATTTGTTATAACACCAAACATGATATCCGTGGAGTCAGATCTTGCAGAGTCCACAGAGAATGCCGAACCGAATTTGGTCAGCTTTTCTCAAACTTCATCCTCTGGGAAACCATGGGGCAATATTCCATTCCGACCACAGTCACGCGAGACAACCCCCACCTTCGCTTTTAGATTCAACTCAATGTCCCCAAGGGATGTCGTGATATCTCCTCCGTCATCTACACGGTCATTCTCCGAGTCTTCGGCATCACCACCACGTTCGTTGTCGCCAGTCCCAGAAGATGATGAGTTCGGATTGGACAATCTAGTAGCAGTGACCAATTGTATAGACTATACAGAAGCCAACTTCACAATTGAAGATCTTCAAGAGAGCGATATTCAAGATATTAATGAGGGCGACATTATTCGGCCAACGAGCTACAGTGACGCCGAGGAAATCGATGCCGGAATAGAGCAGAATCCGGTTCCGGTGGACATGGACATTGAAAGTGACACGGATCCCGATGACCCAGACACGTTGGAGGCGCTTCTAAAGAAGAGGAGGTCAATAAATCGAAAGTGGCGACGCAGCGCCGGCAGTATGAGCAAGAGAACATTATCCGAGAGTATCGGTAGCGACACCGATGATGAGGATGTGCAACCTCCTACCTTCCTGGATGCTAGTCATCCTGGCTCGAGCGCGAGAAGGCTCCGAAGAAGAATGGGCGAGAGGGCTAGTTTGATTTTCGATGATCCGCCACCACGGATTGACGAAATGGAGGAGCCTGCGTCGTGTGAGGAGCTCTTGGGTGTGGAGGAGGGTCCGCCGGTGAACGAGAAAGCTCGGGATTTGAGTTCAGAGTTGCCATTTTATATGCAGGAAGACGATTACCCTGTGGATTCTGATTGAATTGTTGAAGAGTGGCTTCTGTTTGTTTGAGTCGTTTGCGAACTCCACGAGTGCTGGAAAGGATGTACTTTGTTGACTCTTTTCTATGACTTGAATCTTACGACGAACGTATCCACTCAGGAAATCGCGTTTCTGCCTTAAAATCTCGCAATTCAAAACAAGGGCGCAAACCTGCAGGTGCAGAACATGATACAGTATTTTCAAGGGGCTCGCTTAGCGCAACACCAATCAACTTCCCTACCTCAAAGCTAGAAACCAACAGCTTCTACCGCTGAATCAACCGAAATTTTGCACTTTTAAGACCTCTGCCTATCGTGTGTCTTGTAGTTCCATACCCCATTGATTCATTCGTGAAGGACTCGTGAGTAAACTTTTCCTACAAGAAAATCTCGACATCAAAACTTGGAGGGCAATAACTACAAAATCAAAGAGAAACTAAATGCTTCAAGAGACCCCAGCCTCCGAGAAGTCCACCACACCTAAAACCATGTCAACCAAAGCTCTCAAATCCAACGAATCATTTTCGAAACAAATGTCCAACGTGTTGGTTCGGGGTTTCTGCCAACCCAAGTTGATTCAATAAGAAAGCAGCTGGTGGACCTTGACTGATTTTCTCAAGGGAGATATTGTTGATAAAATGTTCCTTAATTCTAGTCCTGGTGGTTTAAATACTCCGAAATATGTGCTTGGAAATGACGACAACCCGGAGAATTTTGACAAGGCGATACTACGTCTGAAGGTGTACAGCCACGCAGGACGAGGAGCCTATTTTTGGAATATAGTGTGGAAGATAGGATGCCAAGGATAGAAATGAGAAAGGAGGGACGGAAGTAACGGGGAATGGCTGTGGCCACCTTCAGAGTTTGAAGGAGTTGACTGATCAAGATATGCAGGTATCTTTCCCGTGCATGTTCGCATGAAATGAAACACATCAGGGTGAGAGCCCGGCCTGGCTGCCAACCGAGCCAACCGTTTGCCGCCGCCGTGCCACTGCGCCATGGTCCATCTGACCCATCTTCTCTACTTACGTTCAATTGTTTCTTTCCCCTTCAATTGCTGCCTGGCTTCACTTTCGCTCTTTTCTAGATAATCTTGATACAGATATTGTCCTCTATTGAGTGATAATCTATCTTCGGAAACACATCGTCAGAGACCAAAGCACCATGGCCGAATCCAACGATCTTGGGCTGCCTTCCTTGCAGAAGCTACAGTCTGCAGAGCAGATGGAACTCCTGGATGTCGTGGATTCACTTCGTGCTTGCGGTTTGAGCGATATTGTAGCCCTCCCACAACTCATTGTCTGTGGAGATCAATCCAGTGGGAAAAGTTCAGTATTAGAGGCCATTTCCGGAATTCCTTTTCCCAAGCAGGATACTTTATGCACTCGATTTGCAACTGAAGTCATCCTCCGCCGCGCAGCCAAAGTCGAAATAAACGTCGCTATTGTACCAGGCGATGACCGGGCACTGATAGATCGGGACCGGCTACTGCGATTTCGCCGTGAACTGAAGACCAAGGATGACTTTGGTGAATTGTTCAAGGTTGCAAGGGATGAAATGGGTCTTTCTTCCTCGGGGAAATCATTTTCGAACGATATCTTGCGGGTCGAGTTCTGTGGTCCATCTCAACCTCAGCTTACTCTTGTCGATCTTCCTGGCCTTATCCATGCAGAAACGAACACGCAAACAACTGGTGATGTGCAGCTGGTACACAATCTCGTCTCCCGGTATCTGGAAAACCCCCGAAGCATAATATTAGCCGTGGTATCAGCGAAAAACGACATTGGGAATCAGATCATTCTTCGACACGCTCGAAACGTCGATCCACAAGGTCTACGGACACTTGGCATCATCACCAAGCCAGACCTCTTGGAGAAGGGATCAAGGAGTGAAGAATCATTCGTTACCCTTGCCAGAAATGAAGATGTCAAATTCTCTTTGGGTTGGCATGTGGTAAGGAATCTCGATTCCGCCAAACGCCAGAATCAGGAGCAGCCTGAGCAGGAAACCCGGGATGAGCAGGAAACACTATTTTTCCAACAAAGCTCCTTCAATCGCCTTCCAGCTCACACAACTGGAGTCACATTTCTACGCTCACGCCTCAGTAAAATCCTCTTCGGCCAGATACGACGAGAGCTTCCACGTCTTGTCGAAGATATTCAGACCCAGATCACAGCAGAAAGGATCGCTCGTGACAAACTAGGACCGAGTCGAAGTCAGCCTGCAGAACAGCGCGAGTTTCTCATCTCCCTCAGTCAGACGTTTCAAGTCATATGTCGAGATGCTGTGAAGGGTGACTACGACCACGAGTTTTTCCAAGGTGATACGAACCCTGAAAGGAGACTTTGCGCGAATGTGATGAACATGCATTTTGATTTTGCTACCAATGTCCGAAAGAATGGTGCATCCTGGCTTATCGATGATGAGGATATGTTGAGTGAGAAGTATCGATCGCGCAATGATGCGATAAAAGAAGCATGCATCTTGTTGAAGAGAAGTCGTGGGAGAGAGGTAGGCGATATTATTATCCCTCCAGAAACAGGTTACCTTGATTAACTGACAGAACCCTCCAACAGCTGCCCGGTCTGCCAAACCCTCTACTCGTTGGCGAACTTTTCCGTCAGTATAGCCATCCATGGGGAGATCTCGCACGATTGCATATCAAGAAGGTTTGGGAAGCGACAAACAGATTCCTCGAGCTCCTGCTTCGACACTTGACTGATGAAGATGTCTGTGAGAACATCTTCCGATTTTGGTTGCATCCTATCATGGAAGAGAAATTGAAATTGGCATATTCCAAACTGGATGAGCTTCTTGAAGTCCACAAAGATTATCCTATGACTACAAACAGTGCCTTCATAAATCACAGCAAAACCACTCGACAAGATTCCAGGAATGAAAATTTGGAATCTCAGTTAAGGAGCCGTCTGCAATCGAGACAGGATGTGAGTGTCGATGAGATTACTCAAATGATGTTACCCATTACCATAAAACCCGACTTGGATATGGATATGGTCGCGGCTGAGGAGGCATTGGATAACATGAATGCGTATTACGAGGTACGAAGGGGGGTTTGAACAAATGCTATTGCCAAGAAACTAACAGCTTTCAGATCGCCATGAATTTGTTCACAGACAATGTTCCAACTCTTGCTGTACAAGCACCAATTATCCGAGCAATTCCAGAAACCTTCTGTCCTACCGCGGTGTACTCGATGCCTGCAGGGGTTGTACATCACATTGCTGGAGAGACAGAGGAGAAGATCATAGAACGAGATGCAGTATTGCGCAGATTGGGAACCTTAGAAAAGGGCGCTCTAATTTGCAAGCAGTATGCAAAACGCCCTCAGCAGGGTAAACATCACCACATCCTTTCTCAACGGATTCAAGCTGACTGATCTAGTTCTCAATGTGTCATCAGAGCTACCCGTTCCCAGCCCCAGAACTTCCGGAGATGAGGGCCGGAGTACTCCAAGAAAATCACCCTCTGCGCCTAAATTTTTTCCTGATTCAGTTCCAAAGGCTGAAACCACTCCCAACATCTTCGGTCATCTATTGGTCCCATCTCAAGCGAGTACTGGAAGCCGTAGCGAAGCCCCCTCACCTTCTCCGGAACCCAACAGTACGAGACAAAAGCCTCCAGTGTTTAAATGGGGTGCTCCAAACCCGACTAATTCAGGGACTGTGAGTACTGAACACAACAATGGGCTGTTTGGAATCTCGGCCGGTTCGCCAAGTGCAAATACTTCTGGCACCGTCACCCATACCTTCTTCTACCGGGAAAAATGCAGAGACGAAACCAATATACAGTGGACTCTTCATGTCAAGACCAGATGCAGCAGCCAGAGGTAGCCCCGTCTCAATTCCTGCAGCGAAACCTGTTCCCGCTTTCGGATTTCCAAGCAGCAATGCATCTAATGGTTCTATATTCGGGAACACAACGCCTGCCCCTTCATTATTTGGGATTGCGCCAACTTCAAATGCAGGTCCTGGAAGCATCTCTGGTGCCAGAACAAGCAATGCCTCTACTGGAGGCTTCGGAGGTTCTACTGGAATGGCTCCAGCTAAAAATGATAACCCACTAAAGTGAGTGAAACTTCGGACTCAAACCTCAAATCGATCTTTGATGCCAAAGCTAATATTTAAAAGCAAGATTCCCGACCGACACTAACACGACCACGACTATGACAGTTTCACCGCCTCCATCTCGCTGGGGTACTTTTAAGCCTTTCCTGGTACCCCAAATTGGTTCTAGGAACGGAATGATGGATTGCTTGCAACACATTTCTTCCATGGGTCCATTCTTGAATTTTTCGTGTGAGGTAAGTTCTCGCTTGAGTATCGAGTTTTCGGAACTTGGATATCCATTTTCTAACCGATTTTTCAGGAGATAAGACTTAGGGACTACACATCTGATGTGATTTTAAGTGAGGGTGCTGGAAGCCGCAAGTGAGAATAATGTTGATAGACTGATTACAACCGCTTTGCTTTCTCTTCACCTTGCGTTCCTCAATCCTTGTGCATCCAACACTTCTTTCCACGGCCCGATGATCAACGCAATGCAACGACCGATCCCAGTAGCATCTTCAATGCTATCAATGATGCTTTGGAAAATCCACTTCTCCAATTCTCATCATGCTCATTTCAACAAATTGACTGCAGTGCATTGTATATACCCCCCTTGCCCGTGAACGGGATCCAAACGAAACCCCCGCCAATACACCCGTGGACTTCCTGCATTTTTCTGCGGAATCCCAGCTACTTAAACCAACGAGGGGGGAAGCGCCAACTAAATGCACTGCTTCAATGATGGGGTAATTATGCCAAAATCAATACGCAGAATGTACTCTGATCACCAGGTACATGGAAACCATGATGAAATATTGTCTTACCATAAAAGTACAGCATCCAATCCCAATTTGCCAACTCTTTATAAACACATCCACCACTAGACTTCCAATCCTACCACTTTTTGAAATCAGAGACAAAAAACGACAATAGTGATACAATCCCCCAAATACCCTGGCTTCAATCGCCAGCTGTGGAGCCTCATCAACCCACACGAGGTTTTCCATACTCATCCTGGTATACAGACTGATTGACACCAACAATGTAAGAAAGCTTATCCAGAATCGTCTTGACATTCATACCAAGCATCAAGCCATCACGAATAGCATGCCAATCCATACCATCCCAAGCAACTTCCATCCCCAACCTATGCTGCGTCTTTGGGTTCTTGTTCTTGATCCGCAGCTTTTCGAAGAAGGCATAGCTGCCGTATAATGCCGAGCTGGTATTGCCTGCCGCCGGACCCTTCTTTCCTAAGAATACCGCTAATCCGCTGATTTTCTTCTCTGGATGAAACGACTTTCCAAGTTCGCGAGCAAAGGCAGCCTGAGCCATTCCCGTTTTCGAAAGATACTGACGAATCTTCCTTCGGATCTCATTGCAAGAGTCGTATACCAGAACCTCATTCTCCTCCTCGCCCTCCAGCATGATATCCCCAAAGTCCGTATCTGACTTCTTCTCAATCTTCGCACCCTCCCCAGCAAATGTATCCTGAACCTTCGTCTTCTTCGTGATCTTAACCCCATTCAACCCCCTCAGCTAGAAGAAAGCAAACGCGTTCCTGTAGACACTACTTCCACTTCCATGGTATGGGCCGTTCTGGTTCATAAATTTGCCATATATAGTACTACTTGCTCCGATGGCGCGCTGGAACTCCCCGACTTTCACTTCCCCAGACTCGAGGAACCGGCGGACCTTGGCGCGTACGGCATTGCGGCTGCTGGTTATATTCTGGCAGATATCGTCGTCCATGTGGTATTCGGGCTCGTCGTCGTCAGCTTTGCGTTTCTTGGATAGTCCCTACGGAGCTGTTAGCATTGATCTGGTGAGTATGTGTGCTGGTCAGGAATCAGAGAACGCACGGTTTTTTGGAGGCAAAAGTCGATGGCGGAGATACAATTGAATTGGCGGTGATTTCGTCCAGGGGCATTCGTGGAGCGGAGGTGGTTGAGGCTATTGTTGGCGGTGTAATTGTGAAGTTATGTCTTGCGCGAACGCGGCGGGTTTGTTGACTTTCTCCACAGGGATGACGCAGTGTAAATCCCGAGAATCTGGCTTCTGGGTGGCGTTTAGCGGCATGGTCAGTGCAGCGGGCACTAAAAGTAGCGCGTTCAACCTCGCGGCGCGTCTGCCCTGGATCCACTAAATTGTATCTTCAACTCCAAAAGTTCCTAGAGACACCTCCATGGAACGACTACAATTGGAACAAAACACCCAATATTCCAAAGATCGACCGCTATCGACATGAATACATCCCATAAACACGCAGCCTTTGTGGTATTTCGAGGCAAGACACCAGGAGTTTATTACAGCCAGGAAGAATGCCAGCAACAGACAGAAGGAATCCTAAAGAACAAGTTCCAAGGATTCAGTAGAGCATACGATGCGGAATTAGCATGGTCAGAATGGCAGAGAAAGCTATATGTTAAGCTTGGAGCTTCGACTTTCCTACAACAGACAGCACCTCGGGCAAGACCAAGATTGGAGTCGGCATACGTTCCTCCACCAAAGACATACTCGAGACCTGCCAATGAACCAATTGCTCGTGGACTAGCAGTCACAAATAAAAGAAAATTGGGGGGAGACGCTGGGAGGGGATTGAAGAAAGAACCGTTGGTGGAGTTGCCGCCTCAATGGTCAAGTTCTCAAAACGTCTCGTACAATCAACAAGAACATTATCCGAAACCCAAACTCGAATCCTCACCTCCACCGAAATACACCCTCTCCGTGGTCGCACAGGAGAATGTTATTCCTAAATTCGAAGCCTCCCCTCCACAGCCAAAATACGATCCCTCCCACTTCGAGCGAATATCAAGCTACAACGATCCACCTCCATCCTCTTCTCCACCAAAGCCTCCAGTCAAACGACCTATAATCTGCATTGATATCTCTGACGATGAAGATGAAAAGCCATTCAAGAGACCTAAAATGGAAGAAGAATACAGGGAGCCGGTTCTTACCGCAGAAGAGAGATTTGAGTTGAGACAACTGGACAGACAAAGAAAACCAGCCCGGGAACAAGTCGAGGAAGCCAGAATTGAGCTCACGCTAGAACAAGACAAGGTCGTCAATCTTGCCTTGCGGAAGAATAACATCTTCATGACTGGTGCTGCAGGCAGTGGGAAGACTGTGACACTGAAGGAGATCCTGCTGCGCATTCGGAAAAGGAAGAGGGGAGGTAATGTGCAAGTAATTGCACCGACTGGTATTGCAGCTCTACCTCTGGATGGGAAGACGACATACTCATTTGCAGGAGTAAGTTAATTCCCACTGGCGGTTTTGTTGAAATGAAATTCTGATTCTCAAGTAGTGGAATCCAGATTCCTTCAGAGATGGTATCGAAAAATTACTGGAGAAGCCGAGAATGTCTATCATCAAAGTAATCAATGATCTAGATGTCCTTATTATTGAAGTATGTAGCTATTCCTTATCCTTGTTGTCATTCCGTCGAGTCTTCAACAGAGTACACGTGTACTAACTTTCTACCCCTCCAGGAGATATCAATGGTAGAAAATCATTTCCTGGAACGCTTGAACCTGTTGTTCCAGAGAATCCTGGGAAACCCCCGTCCATTTGGTGGAAAACAGGTAAGTCTACTTTGCATGCATTACTGTGGAGCCTCGACCTAATCGCTCTCCAGGTAATATTTTTGGGCGACTTCCATCAATTGCCACCAGTTCTCCCTTTCCGACATTGCATGTATTGCGGTGAAGAAATCCCAAAGATAGATGTGCCGAAATGCCTTTCCCAGAAGTGCGCCTCAAAATCAAATTCCAATGGGCTGCCACTTAAGTGGGGAGATAAGTGGGCTTTCAAATCATCTGTATGGGAAGATTTGAAGCTTCGACACATCAACCTCGCGCAGATCCATCGACAAAAAGACAAACGATTTCAAGATATCTTGAACAAAATCCGCAATGGTCAACCCCTGGCTGCAGAAGAATGGAACGATCTTGAACGACCAAAAGTGCTCCCAGATGGTGCCTTCGCAGTTCGACTCATGTCACGACTAGCTCAAGTCAAGAACTTCAACGAAAATCACTTGAGGTTGCTCTCTTCGCAACCTCGTACCTGGAAAGCACAAAATTCAGTCGAGAAACTCGTCACCCAAGTCCAAGGAAATCCTGTCCCGGTAGATCCCTACAGGATCAAAGATTACGAAAAGGCACTCGGGGAGCACAAATTCCCCATGGATCTCACATTGAAAGTTGGTGCTCGAGTCGTCTTGCTTCGAAACCTCGACCAGCAGAGAGGCCTGGTCAATGGATCAATAGGTGTCGTCATTGGATTCGCACCAGATCCAAGTGAGGTCGTACCCATTGCCGACATGCATGGACCGCACAAAGAATTCCGCATGAGATCATTGGACGAATTCAGAGCTAGAAATGCCAACTCACCACTCCGGCCAATCGTCCGCTTTCCCAAAAATCAAAACCAGATCATCTCTGCATATGCCTCGGCTGGTCTTCGTGGCAGCGCGGACAAGATGGATCAGTATGTTGCTACTAGGACACAGATCCCACTTGCTCTTGCTTGGGCTCTGTCGATTCACAAGAGTCAGGGCATGACCCTTGATTATGTGGAGGTTTCGTCGAAAGATATCTTTGAGACTGGACAGCTTTATGTGGCGCTTTCACGAGCTACGGATCTCAGTGGACTGATATTGACAGGCTGTAACAGGAAGCAGATACCTATGGATCCGGATGTGCTGAAGTTCTACACCGACACCAAATGGGAGAAGTTAGAGCGGAAGCCGAGGACGAGTTGATGCGCATTTGCTGAACTATGTTTTTGTTCTGCTGCTTGCGCGTCTTGAATGAGTTTTTGCTTTCATCCTGCATTCAAGTTCGTGCAAAACATGTCTTGGGAATTGGCGTACGTTAGGATACCTGTGTAGGATGTTTTTTTCATTTCTAAACCAGTCTGTTGATAAGATGCGACCCCGGCGTCTTGGTATTGTTTATAGACGGATACTACGAATGCGCCTCACGGCAAACATAACTTCAAGGAGTCCAAGGAGTTCAATGTTGTTTAATTGTATTTGCAACGTCAGTTGTGCCTGTAGCCTCTTTGACTGGTGACATTCCTCACTGAGGAATAACTCAAAGCGAGCATCGATCAGACGCCGCCACCTTATCTTGCACAGTCTCAAGTGTATCTCATTCCTCCTACTGATTTCCCTCAGTTCTCCCTTGGCTTTCCCTTCGGCATTCACATGCTTATTTGCCCTTCATACCACCAGCGCAGCCTCGTTATTTTTGTTGGTGTCGCACCAAACCACCACCAACAATATTCAGGCAGCAGCAATCTATTCTTAAGTAAGCGATTCGCTGCCAGATAAGAAGACTTCAGCTCACCCTTTCTTTTTGCTAGCCTCGCGATGCCTCGTTCTGCCTAATTTCCAACACACCAGCTTCACGGTTTGCGATTTTTGGTTTTTGGTGCCAAAGGCAAGGCTGCAGTACGAGGCTTTCCTCAAGGCATTTTGTGTGCGTGCCAACACCAGATTTACTTGATTCTGCGTCTCTTGAGTAGCATTGGGAAATCAATTTCCTGTTGTCCTCCTCGATTGAATGCCGTCGTGTAGTGTTTTTGCACTTGTGGCAGTTCAAGGCGACCAGTATCAAGCACTGGCTCCCCAGTCATGATCAGGTAAGTCTGCTTCTACCTGTCGGGGATCGATGCAAGAGACTCGAATCACTGCACACTCATTGCAATTTCCATGCAGTGATACTCGAATACTGGCGGTCGACTGGAAATATTCATGCAGAAAAAATATGCAATGCAATAATGCCCTTTCTTCTGCAGCCTTGGTATTGTATGGGCGATGGTGATTTCTCTGGAGTACTTAATCTAAGGAAGTTCCTACCGACATTGTCATCCTTCTGTAGGCCAAAAACCATTACTTACTACTCAATTTCCCTACAAAAACAGTTACAAATGTCGACAGTTACTCCGCACTCAGCATCCCCAGACCCAGAGCCGGCAGCAGTGGCGATTACCACTACCCAAACCTCCTCTGACGCCGCAACAGCGCTTCCTCCAGAATCGCCCAGAACGGAATCACAACAATCACATGAAGATAGCATCTCACCCACAAGTACTGCTGTAAATCCAGAGAATCCTGTGACCATTACTCAAAGTGTAGGCCCAATGGGTCCTGTCACTTCCAGATCAACACAGCCCCAGAAGACCCCACAACCAGCTACACCAGCTCTAGCAGCCAATTTGCCTTCCCCGCTACCACATATCTCACAATCCAAGATACTATGGCCGAAATGGCTCACAGGCACATCGTCTGGAAATCAACTCAACACCACCAGGCAATGGGGAGTTCATTGGTACTCCCCAACTTGCATGCTGAGTCTTCTTGTACTTGGATTGTTTACCATGCTGGGGCATCATCTTTTCAACGATCGACTTCATGGAAACGAGGTTCATGATCCGCAATGGCCTCAACGATGGGGTCTCGCATTGAGTACCTTTGGCAAGGTTTGTCTAGCAGGAGCAGTAGAAATCGCCTATAAGCAGCGACTCTGGGTAAGTTTCACTAATGACGATCGTATCCGTGCTACTTTTGCTAAAATGTCATAGATCACTGTGAAGAAGAGATCATTCAAGATCAAGACTTTGAACGGGATCTTCAGTGTACGGTGTTTGCCGCTCTTTTCTCATATGTTCTCAGCTGATGTCGCTTAGGCTTGCTATGATCCGCTGGAATTTCTAAATGTTGAGCTCGTACGCAATGCAACTGTTATGACCTTGCTCGCGGGGCTGATTTGGTGAGCATACCGTTCATCGCCTTTCGCACTTTGCTTACCACTACCTTCTAGGGTCCTCCCACTCTGTGTCATTGTTTCTCCAGCCACTTTGACTTCCATCAGCACTATCCGAAACACGTCAACCATTTGTGACAACATACAGACAATTGAGTTCACTCACGACAATAACGCAAACATATCTGCACCTATCGAGTCCTCAGTTGTCAATGATGGCCGACAGGGACTGGCATATATCGATCTCATGCCGTCCAATACATCCATAGCATACTACACTTCTCCGTCGATGAATCTTCAGCGCATCTCAACCCTGTCCCTGCTTTCCAATTTTGGACCGCTGCAAGCAAGTAATCCGTGCGTTGGAGCATCGAATTGTTCATATCAGCTATCCTTCAAGGGCCCATCCTACGATTGCCAAGAGGCGCCTCGAGATAACCCCCACACCATCCAGGCAAAATCTCAACTGGCTCCAAGTGGCGAAGCCATCTACACGTCATTCTCTGATGTCGATGAGGATCAAGATGGCGCACCTATGAATTGGCAATTCGTGAATCCTGCAAATGAGTCTATGCTCGGTACTTTTACTCAAGAACCTTCTCTGTGGATTGGCTATGTCATCAATACCACCTTGCCAGTGTTGCCCTTCAATTCATCCTCGAACTGGCCATATATTCTTGAGCCCCATGTTCTTCAATGTGTTCTGTTGAACGTGACATACCATTACGACATCAAATTCTTGAACGGGCTGATGCATATTGACCATTCGAGCACAACGGATCAAATCCCACTCCTCGCAGACGGAGAATCAATCCACCCATTAGCCAGAAATTACGGAGATTTTATGTATGAGCTCTTTTCTTCCCACGACTCACACTTTTCAACACGTACTAACCTCAGCATACAAACAGGGGCAATCACGCAGCAGGTTTCATCTTCCGTAACACTCTCTCCGGCACCGTCAACCAAACCAGTGCTCACCACTGGACAAGATCATTCTCCTCCATCTCGCAAACACCTCTCCTAAATCAAACCTCCCAATACGCCGTATCTGACTTTCCCAATGCCATCTCCCGACAATTCGCCGACCAGATCATCTCACTTTCAACAAGTCCCGTGCTCTACGCCCAAGTCAACATCACAGCCCCCTGCACCATGAGCAATGCCATCCTCATCTGGAACTACAAGCCCTTATGGCTAGTACTATCATACAGTCTCGCTGTATTGTTTGCAGTAATCGCTGTGATCGAGGGTCTTTTTGCTTTTGCTAGAAATGGATATTCCGCCGATACGAACTTCAGCACCATTCTTGCGACCACTAGGAATGTTGATTTGGATCGCCTTGCTGAGGAGATGTGCTTGGGACAATCTCCTCCTCCGAAGAGTTTCATGGAAGAGGGACTTAGGTTTGGACAGGTGCGGAGACGGGATGGACAGGGTGGAGCGCATGCTGCGTTTGGACTTCCGGGTGATGTTGGCCCGATCATTTGTGGTGACAAGTATACATGAGTAAAGTGTCGGTATAGTGTTTCTTCTTCGATTATTGCAATGGATGATTAATCTGAATCATTTCGTATCTTCCATACTTCAATGCGATCTTCACAAAGGTGTCCAAGAATTGTCCGCGGCTAGAAAGTAAACAATTACCCCCCTTTACCCAGTGCTCGCTTAAATCGACATATTAGTCAGCGTGATGGAAGAACTTTCAGCGCTCATCACGCTTTTGCCAATCCTACAGCCGCCTAACAGCACACCGTCTATTGATCTCAGATAACCATCAGTCAGCAACACAACGCTGCCATGGACCCAGAAACCAAAGATCTTTGCAAACATTGTGCAAAGTTCATTCCGCCGTTGAAATCGCCGCCCCAGACCAACCACGAACACCACGCTAACCTAGCTCTCCTCGAGGTATCTAGCACATCCTGCGCCCTTTGTGCCGCAATCATCAGCCTCTGGTCGCTGGAAAATGTCCAAAATCGCTATCCAGATGTCAAAAAGGAGACCTACGAAGAGATTCTGGTTCAGGTGAGAGTATTGGAGACTCATGGCTCGGACGATAGTTTGGCGTGGGGATTGCTTTCAGTGGGGTTTGAAGTTCGACCGTATGATATGATATATGTAGCCAAAGTATCTATTACGATTTGTAAATCTGGCTGTAAGTTCTCGCGAGAGGCTATTATTTCTTACGCTAAAGTTAGAAATCAGCGATCTCTGCACAAGATTCAAAATGGCAAGTCTCAGAGACTCCGACGAGCCCAACGACCTTCGTTAACAACAGATTGGCAACTGTGGGAGCGTGGCTTCATGAATGTAAATATAGCCATCCTCTTTGCACGCCCACTACTGGCCAAACACCGAAACGATTGATTGATGTCGGACGGCTTAACTTCTCCCCGAAACTCGTAGCGTGCGCAGAATTGGCGGACGAGTCCCTGAGATATGCCACTTTGAGCTATTGTTGGGGCCTCACTACGTTCAAGACAACCAAGACATCTGTGGATGCCTATAGCCATGCGCTTCCTTACGGAGATCTACCAAAGACTTATCGAGATGCTATTACATTAGTGCAGTCGTTGGGAATGAAATACCTGTGGATTGATGCGTTGTGCATTGTCCAAGATGACAACGCTGAATGGCAACAAGAGGCATCGAGAATGCAGGATATCTATGCAGGCAGCGATCTCACAATTGCAGCTACTGATGCGCCTGATGGCTCAACAGGTTGCTTCCCCCCACGCACCGCTACATTCCTGGCAGATGGCAGGAGCAATACAGTGGTATTTGCTACCAATGACTCGAACTCGAATCAAGAACACATCGTTCAGTTTCACGTCGGAGACTCGAGGCAAGTCACCAGCGGCTCGATCTTGAATACTAGAGGTTGGACCTTGCAAGAAATGGTGCTCTCACATCGCATCCTGCATTGCATGCGCTCCAGCCTCGTCTGGCAATGCAAGACCCACTTCAAGTCCGAGACGGGCCTGACATTCGATTACTCCACGCCTACAATGCGACACAATCTATTCAGCGCATTAGATCCCACTTCGAAAGAAATGCATCGTCATTGGTGGACGTGGATGGAGAGCTATTCTCGGCGAGAATTCTCTTTTCTCAGAGACCGACTTCCTGCAATGGCTGGGCTGGTGCGCCATTATCAAGCTGCTAGCGGCGGCGAACCGATGCTTGGTCTCTGGGAGCGCTCTTTCACGCAAGATCTTCTGTGGATGAGACAGGGATCATTGAGCAAGGCATCGGATATCACCGAGGTGTCGAACATGCCATCTTGGTCGTGGCTTGCATGTCCTGCAATTTTGAAGTTCGACAATTGGGGTCTTTCTGACGATGAGAGCGAGAAAGAAGAACTCCAGGTCATAACTGATCATTCTTCCCTGGTGGATTGGAATATTGGATGGTCATCTGAGCCTCTTGTTTCAGATGTCAAGTCAAGTCGAGTAGTCATTGAAGGTCCAACACTGGCCTTGACATTTGATACCTCACCCGAGTCCTTGAAATTCATTCCCCCATACTTGAACGTCAATGACGAGAAGCTTGATTTTGAAACGCAGGGCGTACCGTGGAGATGCGCGGCACAATTTGATTTGTTCGAGGCGAAGAACCGAGCCTTTCCAGCAAGCTATTTGTGCGTGCTTCTCAGGTCAAGTGTGTACAAGGCTGGGGGTTATACGAAAGAGACGTTCATGATATTGGAACCGGTTGTAGATTTGGAAAACACTCATAGAAGGATTGGAATTGGAAGCATTAGAGGGGAGAAACAAAGTTTTGATCTTGAGGTGCGACAGGAGTTGGTCTTAGTTTGAATTTGGGAAACGAAAAATTTGTTCGTATCCGTACTCCGGTAATCGCCCTGGCCATCAACAATTAACGCTTTGAAAATTATTCTGGTTTTATACCAGCTAAGAATTCCCGCTCCTCTCATAGTCATCAATAGGATCCTGGAAATTCCCAAGATTTCTAGTCATCTACTCATCTCTGGCTGGCGAATGGCCCATGCACCTTGCTTCATACAGTGGTCTTCGGACTTAGGCCCCTTTCCGACCAAATTCTCTAGCCCAAAATGTTCATCGTTACCAACGTATCTTGGGCCGGCATGTCGGGCGAAGGGGCCTTTGTTTACCCGCTTAGGCGAGTTGATGATGGGATGTCTGGGAAGCTTGGTTTAGGTTTGGAAAGTATTTTTCTTTTCTTCGAGAGAAAGAGGGGGGGCTCAAGCACCCTATCTCCATGACAATGTGACCAGACAATAACAATTAGATTTTACAACAAACGGTCACATCATCAACAGAACGTAAATACAAACCAAATCTTAAGAATGTAATGAGATATACATTCTTGTACAAATTACGAGCCGCCTAACCACCTGAACAAATCCCTAAACAGGCCTCCCAAGGCACATAATCTCCCCCAAATCTCTCAACTCAACTCTAACATGCTTCAACCGTGCCAATATATCCACTCAGCGCCTCTTAGCTGCGCTCTGCTCATTCACCTGCTTATCTGCTTTTCTTCCTTACAACCAGATAGCAAAAGACCACACATTCATCCCGACGAGGACAAGTCTCATCCAAACCAACGCGACGATGACCAGGGGATTGATATCACCTGAAGTTGTCCTTATCTCGGAGGTATTAACTGTGTTATTGAGAGCCGTGGTGTTGTCTTGTTAGATTCCTCTATGCATGAAGTTTGTGGGTGCGGGTCTGGATATCTCGCTTGAGTTGTTTACGAGGATGGGAGAGGACATGATGCGCTTGAAGCTGTTGACGTCGAGGGATGGGTTGCTGACAGCTGAGTTGCTTTGTAAAACTGCCTGTGCGATGAATGGAGAGTGTTCTTCAAGCATGCGCTTAGAAGCCTTGGTTAAGGTTGTTGCTACGCGATGGACAATTGTGCTTTGTGGAGTTGATACTGAAGCGGTGCTCTGTTGCAGTGTTTCGAATAAGTTATTTTCTTGGTAGACTTCTGCTTGACGCAGGGTAATAGAAGAGGGTGCCATGGTGCTTGGGTAGTAGGGATATATATTGTGGCGAAGTGATTTGTAGGCAGTAATGTGCGATGTGGAGTACAATGAATTTATTCTGGGACGATGAAAGATGCGAGTTGAAAGAGGAGAGAAATAGAGGGCTATATATTAATCTTCGTTGACTGTTGGACTGACAATTAATTTTAATATTTTTGGAGGTGCGTTGGGAATTGGAATTTGAACTGCTGCGAATTTTCGGCTTCTGTCGCGAAGCAAAACTTGGTACCGAAGCGGCAACTAAACACCTCCCAAGGCATCACCCGCAATAGCAAAACACCACCAAGCAATTATTTTGGTGACTCATGCTATGAAGAGGTTATCATTATTTATTTATCCAAAAGCTCGGCTGTGGCTGTTGGGGCTTCTTCATCATTCAATCCAACAGCTCCAGCGGGTATTTCCACATCACCACCAATTGTATCCAGACTAATCGTTTCCTGACCATGCCCCTTGCCCTCGTTGTAGAAACAACTCGGACAGTAAGGTATATGAACTGATCCATCGCAGGTGTTGTCACCTGCGCATCCACCTAGCCTCGACAAATGCGCATGTGAGCACCACGGACATGATGTGTCTTCTTCGACAGGGCTTTTGTCGCTGCTGTTCTGTTGTTCGTTCACACAATCTTCGTCGTCGTCCATAGTCATGATCTCCTGTAACTGAGACCCCAAATAGGCTTCGTCGACCATGTCATCCTCTGTCGAAATCCTATTTCCTTGCCGTAGAACTTGCTTCACAGTTTCCACCAAGCACAACTTCTCTTCCCTATCCACTTCCCTAGCACTTCTCATTTCCTCTCTTAGCGCTTCAACCTCTCCTCTCAACTCCTCTTGTATATTCTCAAAGCCTTGTGCCTCCGTTTCTAGCGTCTTTATTCGCGCTCTCGACTTCAACGTAATCTGGAAAAGGATGGCGACGACGATGGCGATCAGGGTGTATACGAAAAGAGACGCCTGTAAGTCGAGAGTTTGAGAAAACATCTGGAAAGCCTTGGGAGGGAGCACCCCTTCTCCGAAACCCAAGTTTGATGGTTTTGTTTCGAGAGGCTGTGTCGACATTGTGGGAAAGAACAAAACGGCTATCCAAATAACGAACTTGCTCCTTGTTCTGGACCCGTGAATGTCTGCAGGTAATGAGTGAATGCAAACATGACATACCCAAAAGATGTTGGTAAGTAAATGAATGTTCGGTTGGATGATTTGCAATATCACATATTGAGAAAGGAGGCACGGTAACTAGATGATAAATTGATACCGAGCACCGAGCCACCGAGGGAAGGAAGGATAGAGGGAAGGATGGAAAGAACTCTACCCATCAAGACTGTCAAAGCACTTGACTACCACCGCAGTACGTTAGACCTTCTCATGACAAGAACACTACCTAAACTTACATGACAAGTTCATTGGGTGGGAAGCATGGATCAGTTGCCGGTCATAAGCAACGCCATACAGACGGCTTACAAGAAGCTAACTTTTGTGAAAGGGGATTAGCGAGATCCTGGGCAAGCGCAATCAAGTGCCGAAAGCACTGGAGTAGGAATGGCGTGCAGTAGTTTAGGGTATGGCGTAACTTGACAGCCTTGATCAAATCTTACAAAGCATAGCTGATGGTGTCCGACCATGACTATTCGCTCGATCTAGCGTGCTGACAGCTAATGTGTCTGGATCGAATAAAATTAATGAGCTATATCTACGCTACAGATGCGAAAACGACAGCAGTCATAATCTCTAGACAATTCACTTCCCGATTAATTTAGCCAAACAGATTTAGAGAGCCGTATCAAGCTGCCGTGTTTAGGGATAACAGAAGAACGTTGTACGAAATCCTATCTCCAGGGCAAGACAGGAAACGCACACCAAACCCCACGAGTCATTAACCTTAACATTCCTCCGAGCTCCGGAAAGTTCGAAAGATGGATGCCACATTTGTGCGGAGATTAAACTCGAATCTGGTCGGATGAACATCCGTATTAGTGCTATCAGGGCGGGAATAAGTGAGGGACAGGGACATGCTTCCAAGAGCCGGGACTGCATCTGCAGGTACCGGAACTATTCTCGACACCCTGGACTCACACTTCTCGCAAAGACCACCTCAAAGTCGACTAGTAAATGATAAGAATGTAAGATTATTCGGAAGTAGATGTTTCTTTTTCCCGTCAACGTATACTGAAGAGACGGTGTTGAAGGAGCGTGGGGTGGGGACTCCATAATACGAGCAAAGAGGACGCACTCGTCAAGTGAAGAGTAAAACTTGCGGAAAGCTACTGTTGTTACATTCTATTAAGAAATATATACAGTAGGATTCCTAGAATCTTATTGCTGAACTTACTCCGCGGCACAGGGTTCCTGAAACTTCGACAATGGGTTTCTTATGTCAAACCCCTCCTGGCTGGCTGCACCTGAACCATGCCAACCATGTCATCATAAAAACACCTACACCATCTGTTTCGTGCTGTAATCCCATACCACCAATGTCATTCCACGTTAACTTCAGTGCTTCCTTGCCAGGCAATCAAGTCAATCTTGCTTCAAAGCCAATTCCCCAACAACCCAATTCCACAGAGACACACACACAAAATCTCCCACACTCGACGAAAACACAATTCGGAAAAATTAACCTCCAGTACCATCACCGCCGCATCTGAAGCTTAGGTCTGAACATGACTTTGAGAGCAATTCCCGCGCCACGAAATGCTTTAACAACATCCGGTGGATACTTCCATTCCTGCGCCGCGATACGCGAGGTGTTGGAATCAGCACCAGCCCCAACTCCCTGGCTATTGCAATGGGGAATTTGTACAATATCCACTCTCGATAGTCTCCGGAAGCTCTCATCTTTATAGTGTGCTAGCGCTAATAGCCACGAATATTCTGCTTGCCCTTCGGGTTTGGTAACTTTTTCCAGGACCTCTGATCCGCTGTGGAAGTTTATCTTTGAGATAGTGTTAGTAAGATTGTGATATGGAGTTTTCGAAGGGAAGAGGATGGGATTCTAAAAACTAACCTTCAGGGTCTCAAGATGATTGGGTAGCCTTTCGTGGAGATCTCCAATGTAAGACTTGTAGTTGTGGACCGGAGGGCGATCTACACGAGATATCCTGGAAATGAAAGCCTTGTCAAAGATGAAGCAATCATGGATCTCCAGGGTTTTAAGCATTGCGAATCCAGAGTAATCCAGAGCCATGCGGCGATCAAGGGATTGGGATTGAGGTTTCGTGGAGTGAAATGGCCCAGCAGGTGAACCGCTCACGATCGTGAGGCACAAGCTGATGAGTTGTCGCTTCAATGGTGAAAGTGCTTTATATACCCAAAGGGGGGACCATTCTTGGGAGGATGACAGTATATTCGTGATTATGGTCCAGGTGAGTGTTTGAAGTGCCGGGTGGTTCGTGAAAAAGGACTTCAGTTGTCTTCCGCTTGGTGGCTGCATGGACTCCGAGAATTCCATTTCAGTGACATTTAAAGGCATACCATTCGGAAATTTCAAGCGATCAAGGCCGTCAAATTGTCTCAGAGAAAACGTGTTCAGATTTGGAACGGAACCGATTAGCATCGTGAGATCTTTCGGGCAAATTGAATAATGACCCGCCGTCAACGTCATATGGCGCAGTCTGGAAAGTGTCCCGAATGCAGAAATATCGTTTACAAGGTAGCTCGTGGGACATCCAACATACGCACCAGCCAAGCTAAGTGTTTTGATCGAGGTGAATTTCGACAGCAGCTTGAGCATCCTGATGGTCCGTCCGGGACAATCGGTCTCCACGTACAACTCAGCAGCGTGCACCAACGACGCAAGAGCCGGTTGCTGATTGATGCATTGGAGCAGTCCTTTGAGGTTTGTTATGATTGGTTTGCCTGGTATGGAAAGGTTTGGTCGAGCGCTGATGCATACTGTGCGATAGAGACACAGAATCGCACTCTCGTATGTTCGCCAACATGTCTGCAGGAGCTGGTAGAGGTCGCGTGGAGTAAGGCAGTCGGAGGAAAATATCAAGAAGAGGACTTCTACGGGTAGACGGAGAAGTGACATGGTCTCTGGATTGTGTCGAAGGTGAGATGAAGCCTGGATATGAGGTTTAGAGATCCATCGACGATGTTGCAGTGAGCACTCTTCGTGATGAGGAGCAGGACGCGTCGTCGAAAACCGAAGCCCTTGAACAATTCTTGAGAACTCGAATCTCAAATTGACGGAAGAATTGAATAAAAATATTCGTCAATCATTCTGGGGGTTGAGCTCCTCTAGCGCGTGATGTTGATGCCTAAGACCAGAAGCGACCTTCAGGTGTCAACAAAAGGTTCTTGGCACGGGCCAGCGGTTCTGAGGATATACCTTAAATCATATACTGACGACGTGATATTGAATATGAGGAGATAAAGATAAACCAAATAAGGCCACCTTTAGTGTGTCAATATTTGTCTTGGCAGTTTTGGGCGACAAAGTCCGATGAATCTATCAACGTAAGCTTCTCCAATAGCAATGTAGTGGTCGTCAACACTTCGCAAGATCATGGGCTGAGGACATCCGAGTGGCACAAAGATGATGCAGGAAGCCAAAACTGTGTGTTATGTAGCGTGCCTGCCACCCTGAAAGGCCTATCGTTACTCCTCACTAGTTGTTGATCGCTTCGCCTGCTCCCTCCTTCCTCACAAGCGTCAGGGTTTTGACCTAGGAGCGACTACCTTCGTATGTTCACCGGATTCCTCGTCACGGGACATGTTTCAAACCTTTCAATATATTTTATTTTTGATTTTACTTCTCCTTCTCATAACTGGGCTGTGCAAGAGCTGCTGCCTGTGTGGCGAAAAATTCCCTATCTAGTTGGCAGGATAGGAAACAGGGGTGGTCTGTGGGCGAACAATATCAGTACAAGTTCTGCAACTACCAGCGGGTATATTTTATCCTTGAATGATTTCAGCGGGCTAAACTATGTACACCGTAACTCAAGAGTCCATACAGCATACACTCACAGAGACTAAGCTCCGCCGTGGTATGCTAACCAAGCGCATCGCAATCTTTGCCGCATACCAATAAGCTGTCCACAACCGCTAATGAGGGTTACGTTCTTGTAGCAGAACATTCTCTTCCACTCGTCACACGTAACGTAACCCACGAACTCCATTCCATTATCCGGAGTGGCTTCATAATCTCTAGTCTCATCGTAACGGCAGCTGCTGTCGCCAAAAATGGTCATGCCTGTAATACTAGGTGGAAGACCATCCGCTGCCTCATCGTTGTCACCAAGTACACTCCACTCAGGCTTGTCACCGCAATCATACATGCGTGTGGTTAGATCGGCCTTGTAACCCAGTAACTGATTGATTCCATTTCCGCCTGTTCCATCGAAGATAGATCTCATAACGACATCATAAGCAGGAACACCACCTGGATCTCCAGTGGGGATGGCCGTTGGCGTTGGAGCGGCGGTGGGCCATGTCAATGGTATTTCGGTATAGGTTCCCATCGCGATGATGGTTCCTCCTGCTCCGAGGGCGTTTATTATGACCTCTTGGTCCCCTGCTGTATACCACGGTGTGTACTCGGGAACCGAACGGCATCCGATAGTTGAAGTGGATGTCTTGGTTGTTGCGGTAATGGTACAGCCTGTTGTTGGGACACAGGAGGCTGTGGTACACTTGGTTGTTAGACCAACGCCGATAGGCGAAACTGTACAAGAGACTGCACATCCGGTAACAGTGGTAGGAGTTGCACATGAAGAAGTCGTAGTCGGATCGTCTGGTGAATCTTCCCCTGGTGGCGGCCCATCTGGCGGTGGAAGAGTTTTGGGGCAGTCGATGCCAGAGCAGCTATTGTCACCAACGTTACACCCACGTCCACGGCAAATAGTACAAAAGGGACCGATGCAACCGAGACAATTGATCCCAAAACATGTTTCACAGAAGGGCGAACTACAACCAGAACAATCCGATCCCTACAATTACTTTGTCAGTGCAATATTTCTGAACATCAGTCAGCACCCGAACTTACCTCGCAAAAGGAACAGGCATGTCTATTACACCCGTTTGTTGTGTCGTCACAATCTGAGCTACTGCAAGTATGGCAGTCTGGTCCTTCGCCTGGTATGAATTTCAGTATAGGCTTCGTTGTTAATTTAACTCTAGTCACCTACAGTTTTCGCAATTTCGTCCGCTGCACAAATGGCAGTCAGGTCCTGAACAGGACTGTTGACCACCAGTACAATCCGAGCCAACGCAAGTTGTGCAAAAGGGGCCATTCTAGACACATGTGAGTTTTGATTCGGTTTGTGGAAGCTCTCACGCAAACATACACAGAATGTACAACCCAAACCTACGCAAATGGTGCCTGTCAGAGAAGTGGTTAGAAATTGATTAGAAACTGTGATTATACTTGTGGATGGAATGGAAATGTACACTGAGGACCGTCGCATCGTATGCTCCCACCGGAATTTTGGCCGCAGTCTCTTCCTGTGCATGAGGTGCAGTCACTGGAACTACAGCCAATGCACCCTTGGCCGCGACAAGAAGAGCACTCGGGTCCTGGCCATTTTCGTTCGTTAGCCGACAAGTAATTGTTCAGAGGCAATGTGCGTCAATTCTTTACTTACTAGTACATCCGCTACAGCCACTGCCAGAACAACCTTCACAACTGCCAGTGCAGCCTTGGCATAAAGCTCCGGAACATAGTTGGCATGCTGTAGAAATGCACACAGGATTTGGCACTGGTGCTGGAGTCCCTTCAGGAGGTCCGGGATCTGATGGATCGACAGGATCGGTGGGCGGAGGAAGGCCACCACCATCACACCCAACTGCGAGTGATTCTCCTGGACAGGAGGCAAAATCGACGCCAGCTACAGGGTAAGGAGCTGTCACCGGGAGGCCGAGGATTCCTTCATCTTCGCCATTGAATGCTGATATAGCCCAAGCATAGTTCCAGGTCCCAGGAACGAGAAAGAACCAGTCAATGCAGCTTATTGCAGGGCTTTGGCCCGCGTAAGTTAGTACACTACCAGCTATGTTGATATTTCGGCTAAAAATCCGGTAGCCCGATGCACCTGGCACGATGTCCCATGTTAAGTGAGCGGTTGTTGAGTCGCGTGCTAGTATCTGCAAGTTTTGTGGAGTGCTAGGTACACCACCGCCAACAATGATGCGTCTGGCAACCAGAGGGAACCCAGCACCTGCAGAGTTCCATGCCTCAATGGCTACTAGGTAGCGGTGGCCTGGTGTCAAACCGTTGATAGTCGCAGAGGACCCTAGGAAAGCGGCACTCAACAGAAAAGAGCACGGTAGATCAAGATCCCAATAATAGACGTTGTAGAGGAAGACAGAGTCAGAAAAGTCTCCAGTCGGAGGAGTCCAGCTAACCGTCAGCCCGGTTGCGGTGGCGCGTGAAATGACATTGTTGGGAGAACTCGCGGTTTGAGGTTTTGCTTGCACTGACTGCCTGTATTTGACCCCTGCAAGTGGTAAAATATTAACTAAATTATCTTCAACTAGCATCAAGATTGGGGACACATACTGCACGACTGCCGCGGCACGGCCCGAGATTGCAAAATGAGAACTATTCACTTGTAGAAGATTCTACTAGCAACTAGTGCGTAGCTGTAATGATATCTCACCTATCGAAACCGACTGCATATTTTCCACTTACTCGCACGGGCTCTGCGGGTGATGATGAGCCGTACAATGCTGGAGGTACAGGTGGCCGAGGTTCCTTTGGCTGTGCAGTACCCTCATAAGGCCCTACAAAGTCTATTGCCAGGTTTTGGCTTCTAGATCATTCCCAAAGTCGATAACGCCAGGTAAAATCACCCTCCATACAGTGCGTCATGGAATCGCCGACTGCCATAACTCTGATGACGCCCTGGCGTTTTCGAATCCGGCTCGAGATGTTGGCGGGAATTTCTGCAATATCTTCAATGTCGGGATCGCCAGTAAACTGCTCCAGAGGAGGGAAGACAGCTGCAAGCTGGCTAATTTCCTTGTAGCTGGGTGCATCTGTGGGCAACGGAATGGGATTGCTAAAGTTGCCAAGGCCGAGGGTCGGAGCGACTGAAGCTGCAACAGCAAAAGCAGAGGAAATGTCGATGGTTTCATTTGCAACTTCAAACGTAACCGAAGATGTAGTTACCGTAGCAGATGTCGGCCCGCTATCCTGAGAATTTGTGAATTGTAGTATCAATGATAAGCACAAAACAAGAGGCAACCAGCCACGCTGTACTCCACAGCGAAGCCGTAACATTGTGCTTGAAAGGAGGAACACAGAATTTAGAGGACAAGATTTTCGAAAAGGCAACCACGAGAAAGGCCGAATTACGAGAACATCAAGTACTGTTTTTGACGCTCAAGGTGATTTTCAACATGAAGGATAGCCCGTCTCGCTTACTTCTTGATATAGTTAATATTAGTTCATGTTGGTGGCGCTCAACCAACATGACCTGCCATCCACCCTACGACTAGGCTCCGAAATAAACATGCCACTGTGCCTCATGGCTAGTTGACCGAGAAGTGACAGGGGATACCAGAGAATGGGATCAAAGGATTCGCACTCGTACTTTCAAGTATGGGAAAGGAAAATTTATGGATAGCTGCTTGAGACATTGGAAGTGATGAAGACCGAAAGTTTGTCCGATTATGGACATATTTGATAGACCAATCCTCGCCCAATTGACCCTTCTTGTAACATCTCCGAGCGACTGCCAGGACATTGACGGTCCCTGAAGCAGCAGTCTATAAGCGAGGTGTCATTCCGGCAGTAGCCCCCGCAGATAGGAAGTAAATCCCCGCACATTAACGCCAAGAATGTAAGCATTGTTTATTGAAGTAATCGAAAACCTAGAAAGTATGTCGCTTCGGTTGCGGTGCGGAGCGAGGTCCGTAGTGGCTAAGCCGAGGTATCAAGTATCACAACGGGGAAGTAAGAGCTTCGACCACGAAAAGGAGAGACGCTTCGGTGGAGATGATTTCTCTTGCGTCGCTTTTGCACATGTGCATAGGACATATCTAGGTACTCCACGGCACAGCAAATATGTCCTTCCTGTCCAGGAACTAGCACACAACATGCTTTCTCCGCCACCGGCGTGTGTTCCGCCGCTTTCTTTTGCTCATATCATTTGAGAGTAGTCGCTAAGAGCGTAGAGTAAATGCCACCGGAGTATCGCTCTCCAGTATGAAAAGGATCAGCGTCGGCTAAGGGACTCCTCCAATTCAAACCTAGTTTTGAATCGATGCGGCGCTTGATCGAACTGATTCCCCAATCAAACACGGCTCTTTGACAGCCCTGCCCTGGTCATGCACAGGACTGAAGATCTGCAGGCTTCATTTCCGGGACTTGATCCTTGACAAATTGCTCCGTTCTGCGTGCCACCGGCGTTCTTTACGGGCTTCATCCCATTTGGAGTAATTGCCGAGGACCGCCTCAAATCTCACGCCCATGTTCACCAGCCGCATCAATAGTGTCACCAAGTCTTGTCACAAAATTCACCAACTGCATCAATATAGTATAACTAGCTATGCACACGGAGGCAAAACTATCACCAACTCAATGAGCGAGTGTGGCGAGTGTAGGGAGCACTTTCACACCTGCTGAGCAAGCTGTATAATTCTAGCTTCTTTGAGAGTTCTAAGTCCTGCAACTGTCCACTGAAGCATTGCTATATTGATACTGTACGGGTTCAGTTTCCGTATTAGTCAGAAACATACATGGTCTTCATCGCTCAAGTGTGATGAAGTCGCTTAGTCGCATTCCTACCTGGCCCACCTCATCGGTCTACAACTTTGCCCAATGCGCTTCATCATTCCGAGAAAACTGTTGGTGGCTGATACACATGGATGTTGTTGTGCGCCAGAAAAGACATGGACGGGACAACCATGGGCTCCAAGCCGAAGAAAATGGAATTAAGTTGTCATCGCGATACGATCCTGCATTCGATGGCCAAGGACGAGAAGTTCCGCACAGTAACACATATGAAATGGCATCCACCCTGATTTTGGCCCCCTTCATCGTTGCTCCATGCCTTCATATCTTCGTAGCTCCATCTCTTCTAACTCTTGAAACATGAAGACTACGATCCCACCAATTCTCGCTTATGTTTTCCTTCTCTTGTTTTCGCTCGGCGCTGCCAGCGTACTGTTGAGGTATGATTTTGGATATGTTTCAATATCTGGCTGTAGCTGACCAATATACTAGAAACGAATCTTCCTTGGTGCGTAGACAGCAAGGAACTATTCCCTGCATAGCATACTGTGATACTAGTTCATGTGGTGGAACATGTCCGCTGCAACGCCGTGGGTAAGTTCAGAAGAACCAACTGAAACGAGGGAAGTTTAGATGCAATAGCTAACAAGTCGTTTCCCACAAGTACCAGAGCAGCGATTCCTCTCTCAGGTCAAAGAATAGGGTTCCATCTGACGAATTCTACACTGGATTCTGTTCTGGATGTGTCAACAGAATCCCAATCCAGTTAGCTAGAGAAACGTGTCTTTAAGATCAGGGTAACGGATACAGGGGGACGCATTCCCAGAAGCCCACGGTATTTGGTTGATGATATCAAGAATTATCTTGCAGATAACCTTAGTTCGGGCGGTGGTGGGAATTGGGACACTCAGTATACGAGGAGAGGGTTTTTTGGTAAGTTATCCTGCAGGTTTGAATCTTTCCGTCAAGGGGTTTCCTTGACTTCCATGTCCTAAGCTGACATTACATCATGTAAATGGCGATATGAAAACAGTCACTCAGACTCGACAGTTTGGAGCAGTTCCATTTGAGTTTGGGACAAATGCGTTGCATGGCTGTACTATGCTTACGATAATATCAAGACGAGCAGTTTGGATGGTGAGTTACCTCCAGTTTCAACTTGGTTGCTGATGCCAATCTCTGGTGCCGCTTCCTGTGCTAAAAGTCAACTAGGCACACTTTTGGGAAGGCTATGCTTTCAAGGACAGGTACGATCCAAACGCACCTGAAATAGAGGTTAATGGTAGAACTGTGAGAGATGACGGAATTCCTGACAATGGCGCAAACCTGCAATCATGGCAAGACAGGGCTATTGCTGCATTAACTAGCCAACCCACCTCCGTACCACTGCACATGCCTACCTTGGGCAACCCCATTGATCCTACTCTGTTCAATCAGCCGGGTGATAATACTGAAGCTATTATCATGTCACCGGCCTGGTTAATCACCACAGATTCGAAGGGTAATGTCATGGCTGACTACAAGTATTCGAACAAACTCAATGAGCTCGAGACGGCAATACGACGTTTAATACCTGGTGTTAAGATGGATCGGGAAGCTTACATACCTCTTAATTATTATGTTCCCGGGGACGAGGCATCGATAGACAAGAGCGATCGTGGGATGGCCCTTTTTCAGTACGACCCAAATGCGGATGGCGCTGGGGGATGCTATTATTGACTTTTTTATGAGCTCCACGTAAGGATACGCAATCTTGATTGAGAGGTTAGAGAAATGCCTGAAACCAGATAAATGCCTGAAACAAGATAAATGACAAGAATGTATCAGTCTTTGCCAACCTATGAAGATACGGACACTCATTGAAACGAAACGACACCCATGCGACAGTGAAATCAACAGATTGTCTTTATCCAGGCCATGAAGTATTTAGTGCCCGCTCCGTTGTCAATAAGCCTGTTGGACATTCGGCTTTGTAACTCAATCGGGACAAGGCCGTTATAGAGGCGGAGATGGGCGCTGTGAAATCCAGCGCTTAGCCACCTCAGCCCGCAATTCAGATCTCCTCCACTAAATTCCTACTCGTCCATCATTTCTCCAACAACCATTACCACTGTTACCACCATTACCTCAACAACAAGAACGAACCAGCTTTCCCCAGCATCAAGAAACACACACACTGCGCAAATCCTAAAATGGGAATGCTAGCTCTCAATTGGAACTCTACTCCACCAGAAATTCTTCGGTCAATCTGCGAGTATCTCGATCCCTCTGCCTTGAGAAACTTGACGGCCGTCAACAAGCAGATCAATTTGGTAGCGAGTACTTTGTTATTTCAAGCTATCCATATCAATGTTTTGAGCCGGGAACAGCTCCGTTTGGACGTTGATTGCTTGACCCAACAGCTGACGCGATCGGCTTGTCTGGAATCTGTCCACTATTTGCGAGTTGATGGTACTTTACCACGAGAGAAAGACGATGATGGCAAACTTCGTCACGAACCTGTACCACCATGGCAAGAAGAGGAAGCTCGGCTAGTGCACCTGTGGAATGGACACAACCATATTGGTAGTGATCGGAATGCTCAACAGATCCTTGACGAGGACAATGCATGGCTCCCCTTGGCACGCCTGATAGCCCGACTACCAGCTCTTCAAGATCTTGTTTTTGCTTGCACGAACCAATTTGCCCCTTGTCTTCTGGAGGCAGTACACCAGGATCGCTCGATACAGTGCAGACTCCATCTTGATACTTTCTGTCTCCGCTCTTATGACAACTCGGAAATGCAAGAGTACGAACATAAGCTTGTCACTTCACCACACCTGGAAGGTATAGCTACCATTTATGAGGTCCATGCGCGGGTCGCTTTAGCTCTTGCGCCTACGTTGAAAAGACTTTACCTTGTCGTGTATCCCCGTTACGCCTCGATTGAGGACTTCACAAGAGCACCAACCGGAGTCACTACCACGGCTAACCTCAATAAGTTCCACAATGAGACAAAGATAAGACGCCGTTGTCCGCTAACGAGACTTCAACTCCTACACCAAAGGTTCGACGAAGAGTGGGACGAGCTTGTTGACTTGTCCACGCTTCGTACCCTTATATTGACTAAGCCGATTGAACACAGTATGCTCAACAGGCTGGCAATGAAGGCGCCTTTCAGGTCTTTGTCAGAACTTGAAGTACCCATCAGCTGTTGGGATGAACAGCATAGCCGAGAGTCATACAGCCAATCTTTCACCTCTTTCATCGGCGGCATTGCGCCCTTAAGGTCGCTGAACATTTGGGCCAACCCTTTGACGAGCAATATCCTCGCAGCGATTCTAGAACAGCACGGCGCATCCCTCCGTCGCCTTTCATTAGCAAAATTTGGCCATCTCAAGTCCGTAAGATTTGATGCAGACCAAGTCCGTGAGCTCAACCGCCGGTGTCCATCACTAAGAGAACTGGAAATAAAAGCACCGAGATCGAAAGGCGACTTTGCCGAACAGGCAATCTACAAAGCTCTAGGGTCGATGCCCAACTTGCAACAACTACGACTGAAACTAGATTGCGAGAACCGAACATGTGTGAGGACACTAGCGAATGGCGAAATAGAAATCCTCAACCCTTCCTGGGACGACTATTCACAACAATCTTTTCCCGACGAGGGGGGACCCCTGGAGATAAACCCACGGAATGGCCATGTGATAGATATGCTGATAAACTGCGCTCTCGATGCCAAACTGGCGGAGGAAATCTTCAACTGTATCTCGTCTGCAAAACCGCCAGGTGCACAGAGGTTGGATAGTCTCCGTCTGTCTATACACGGGGGCGCATTCTTTGGGGAGCCGAATTTGCCATACCCGGCTGATGCCAATGGGGTTCTCGAGGTTGTGCGCCGAATTGAAAAGGCATGGATGCTTGAAAGAAGCGATATTGGCACCTTGGAGGTGAGAGAGCTGGGTGGGGAAAGTGATTATTATCAGGGGCTGAATGGGTTATCATCGACGAGGTGGATGGATCGCGAGCAGGAGGTATTAACGGCACAGGTTGAACCAGTAAGTCCCCCGGTAATTGCTACTCTCAGGAGTAAAAATTGTCCTTCCAAGTGTCAAATCGCTTCTGGAATATTCATTCTCCACAAAATCGTGATTTGGAAAAGTTAAGCTAACTGAGATCTTGTGCTAGATCGTTAGGAAATTGTGGCCAGGTGATGGGAATTGGCTCCATGAGTGGCACAGCTTTCCACTCGAGGGTGTCCAGAGAGACAATTAAGCAGAATTACTCCGTATTTAGGCTTCTTCGCCCTCGACGTGGCCACAGCGGTTCCTTCCAACTCTTTTTCGCACAAGATTTATACCTCCTGGGCGGAGGAGGTTGACTTTATCTGTCGTGCTGGGCTGGCATGAAAACACAGAAGCGAGGAGTGTCTTAATTATGGCAGCGTGTTGTGCCCGCTTCAGTAGCGAAATTTGCTTTGAGAGTTCCAGTTCTATTCCCTTTTCGGGGTCGACATCTAGGTATGTAAATGATCTGGTCACATATCAAGACCACAGGGAAATCTCACAGGAAATCCAAACTCGTTCCTGCAGCTTCCTGTACTGGAAGACAGAGATATTCATACTGAAATTCGCATCCAGGGAGAGACTGTAAGAAAATATTCGCGTGGGTATTTCAATTTAAATCGACGCCCAGAGCGGAAAGCCAAACACTACACATCATCCACTGAGCCAAAACCTCACACACAATCCATTCAAATCCAATCAAGCCCAGCATTTATCCAACTCAGCAGCCAGACCCGCCACAAACCTCGAGAACTCCTTCCCCTCGCCCTCACTCCTCTCACCCCTCCCAACAGCCAAACACCTCCTCACAACGCCCCCATAGATCGAGCCCGCACACCCATCCAGCCTCAACGTCAAGCTCTGAAAGCCCCTCTTCACCCTCTCGAAATCCTCATCCTCCACATCCACCACCTCATGCAGCGGCTCCCACAGCCCGAGCTCCAACAGCACGCACCCGAGGCTGTACAAGTCGTGCGCGCGCGAGTACCGCACCGTCGGGTTCCACCGCTTGTCCGGGTGCTGGTAGTAATCCAGATTGATGTCCTTGGGACGATGACGGGTGATGAGTTCGTTGCCGTGCGGTGGGGTGATGCGCACGAGCCGTTGGCCGTGGTCGTCGATGTAGATCGGTTCGTGGTCCGAGGGGTAGTACGGGTCTGGGTCGTTGATGAGGTCGTCGATTCGTGCGTTTCCTAACCCGACGAAGAGCGGGTTGTCGAAGCCTAGGGGTTGGGGGATTCCGGATGCGGGTCCTGCTGGGCCGCGGGAGGGGATGTTGGAGGCGGGGAAGAAGAGGATGGAGTTGGAGCGGATGTTCCTGTTGTTTGGATTAGTTATGTGGAAGTTGTGTACAAAAAAATGGAAGTAAGTTGTTTTATAGGTGGGAAGGAGTACGTACTTGTGGACCCATCCAACGCAATGCATCATATTGACAGCTTCAACCAGTTTCTTCGCTAAGCGAAACCGGATCCCGAGATCTAAGATCTCTTTATGAGCAGGATGTCTCTTCTCCAGTAGTTCGGTCAGAGAGACGGGCATTCGCTTTTGTGATATCGCACCCGCAGGCATGATTTGAGGGAGGTTGGACCGTATATGTGGGGGTGGTGCGAGGACGAGTCCGTATCTCCTCGCGATGGGATCTTCCACCATTCCGTAGCATTTCGGGAGTAGTAAACTGTCTGGCTTTGGTGTCGCTAGCATGAGTGTCTTGATTCTCGTATCCCTTTCCTGGTCACGGTCGAGATTATCAACCCATTCGATTAATACCACACGATTCTCCTTCCTGACAGGGTAGTCGAAGAGGAGTGCCATAGTTGAGGAGCCAGATGAAGAAACAGCGTAAGAAGGATCGAGACGGAAATCCCGCATGGTGAATTTGTACGCGGCGTGTTTCCGCTCATACTTCACCACGGAACTGAATTGTGCAGCAAGAGACATATCATTATAGCGTTCTACACTCTCGCCATCAGGCAAAGTATGTCTCGCTTCATAACTGGCTGCTTCGGCTCTCCGTTTGAGCTCTACAAGTTGCATCTTCCGGAGGATATCGAACTCTCCTTTCAGCATCTTCTCCAGATCGAATTTTGGGCCGTATGTAGCGAGATTCTCGTTGTATTCTTTGATCAGGTCGATGAGACTAGTCCAGACTGCGTCTTTCTTCCTGAAGACGAATTTGCAGCGTTTGATAAAAGACATATTCATTTTGCAGCGCTCGACGAATAAGCCCTGGGTTTCCAGCGTGAGATTCTCTCCTTCTCGGAGTCGGAACCTAGAGAGATCTTTCGATTCCTAAATATCGTTAGTGCCTGTCTACCAGACAATAGAAAGGAAAATGGTCGTACTCGATCGGGCCAATGACTTGGCTTAATCCCATACTTATCCTCCAGAGCATGAGCATCGAACAAAGCCTGCGACATCAACGCCAGTTGACGCAAGATCCTCTTCCCAGCAGCAGGATTGGCTTTCGCGTAAGCCTCGAACTTTATGTCCTGTTCTCCCTCATCGCTCCTCCAGATGTCTCTCCATTCGTCGAATCTCTAGTCACGTGTGTTCAGCTCGTTGCCGCACGAAAAAAGGGCGATCACTCAGCCTTCCTCACTCACATCTTGCTGTAATTCTAGCCTTCCTACTGCCAGCTCGAGAGTTCTTGCAGAGTCGAAGACATCTTTGATCATTCCTAGTCCGTCTTTGTGGAGTTAGCTTGGAAGGCTGGAGGGGGAAGCGGTGTGTATCTAGTTTAGGATCGGACTTACCTCGACATAGAGGGAGGAGTCCTAGGACTGCTGTGACAATCCCGAAGACCTCTGCCATTTTGACCGCTCTCGATCAATAGTAAATTTGTAAGAGAGGATCTTGACCTGGAAGAGGAGACCTTTTCGTGGGAGATGTTCATGCAGGCATCAGGCTCCGGATCCACTCACGTGAACCAATCACACCACCATAGGACGTAGCACAATGGCCGGCCGAGCTGAAGGATCGAGGCTGAAGAAAAAAGAACTGGAGGAAAGTTTGATCTGTTTTCGCAAGATAATTGAGGAGTTTGAAGGCACGATAAGATAAAGTCCAGCGGAAGTACCGATTGTGGACGAGTGTGTGTTCGGGTTGTAGGCTATTGGTTGTTGGAGATTGATGCTCGAGGTCGTGGTCTCCCAAGATTGGACGGCTCTTGATACAGTGTGTATGGTTTACCAAGACAGAACGAGCTCAGCTGGTAAAGCCATGCAGTTGGCCAGTGTCTTAAAGTCTTTGCTCTCAGCGTCGTATCTTTCTATCTCGACTTTCTCCTCAGTCGTCACTTGGCACCTAGCATGCTGACGCTTCCACTTTTCGTAGCCGGAAGGGCAATACCCTGGGCTGAAGGGATATTATGCAGAAGTGTCTCTGCAATGCTCGCATGGTGAGCAGTGCGTCTGCCCCATCGTCGAAGAGTCGTCAGCTTTCGGGATATGTGGTTTGGGGGCCAAAGAATTTGCTTGGTCGCATGATCAACTTGATGTCTTGAAACCCCACCGCTGGATTCTACCATCCTCTGGACTCTGAGATATTAAAACACGAATCTCATCCATAAGTAAGTAGTGAAAAATGGAAGGAAATCCACGGTATATATGTTCATAAGGTTTGGGTTTGATCTTTCATAGAAATTCAAAATCCAAAATACATGCACGTGGCATCGGCTAATCCACGCTAGTCCCCCTTATCTATTTCCCGTCTTGGCCATGTATTGTTGACACCGAAGCGAGAAACCAACCCCCAACCCAGCCCAACCATCACACCAAACACACACATTTCGCCCTCCTACATACCCCCTCCTTCCCTCGTAACTCACAACCCCGTACTCCCAGTAGCAATCAAATTCAACCAAGCCGCCAACCTATACCCCGCCTTCGCAACCTGCACCTCCACAACCCCAACCACGCCATCATAATAACTCCCCGCCAGATCCACCGTCTCAAGCGGACTCACTCCCTTCGGCATCACAGTCGTGCACACGTACGCGTTACTGTCGCCCGCCCAGATCATGCTGCTTGCCACTGGGTCGGAGAGTTTCATGCCTGTGAGCCAGGATGCGGCGGAGGACTTGTAGGTCCCGGTTTTGATGGCGGTTGTTAGCGTGCTGGCCCAGGATTTGGCGTCCGAGAGGGCGTAGCCGCCGATGAGCTTTTCGGGGATCGCGGTGTCCCACTGGAGGGTGGTGTGTTAGTTCGACGTGCTGAGAAAACTTGGGGATCGGGTTGGAGAAAAGGAGAAACGTACAATTGCGTGCAGGTTTGTAGATACCCCGTTGAAGGTTACGTCGATATTGTTCCCGCCAACATCGAGATTCTCGTCGTGTAGTGGCTGGTGGATATCTCCGATGAACTGAAATAGTGACATCAGAAATTTAGATCGTTTGGGTCTGATTTTGGCTTCCAAGACCACGAAGGCAAGAATAAGGTGAGAAGAATTTCCTGGAGTTTGAGACTCCGTGGTCCTCTGCAGTATCGTGTCGAATATTGGGAGCAGGAGTTTGCAATTGCAAGAGCCGCGGAGACAAGCTGTGGGAGCGGATTGGAACTCACATGAACGAGCATCTGTTATATTCAGCAATCAGTAAAAAATATCCACCGTCTAACCAGCGGATAAAGCTAGAAAACTCACCTTAGCAGCAATAATCCTCTCCACTGAACTCAAGGTCGTAGTCTTAACTCTCGTAGTCTAGGCACATCAAATTAGTATTTCATTTTATCTCATCTCATCTCGTCCTCTCGTCTCGTATTCATCCCACCCAAACAAGCAAACCCATCCAAACCAAAGACCTGCAAGTAAAATAACTCAACTCACATAATTATTAATCGCACTAACAACACATCCCCCTGTGCCACAATCGCGAGAGTAATCCACGCCGCATGTTGAGGGTGGATTGTCAAGCGCGTCGATGTAGTGGAATGGAGCGGAGAATTTCCCGGCTGTTGTGTAGCGGTATGAATCTGCCTGTTTAAAGTCTCAATATAATTTGTTCTTAAAGGGGGTTTTTTTTGGTTTTTTGAATGTGGTTCAAGAGGGGAAGTGAGATAGGGGATGGGGTGAGGGGAGAGATACCCATGTTGCGACAGAAGCCAAATAATCTGTACTTGTGTCGCCGAGGATGGTTTGGAAATATGTCTTTGTTGCTGATGATACTGGGATATGTTAGATGGTGCATCTGGGTAACAATCGGAGGGTGGGTGAGAGATAGAGGGGGGATAAGTTAATTCATGGGCAGGAAGTGAAGTAAAGAGAGGGAAAGGGGCTTACCGAAGTTCGTCGCTATGTATGCGATGGTATCATGACCTAGAGTTCCCCATGCCGAGCAAAGAGGGACTCCCGATGCGAGAAGTAAGACTGAGGTTGTGGATTGAAGCTTCATCTTGAGAAGGAAATGCAGAGCAGGAGAAGTCTTTTTGACAGTATGTGGTGATTAAATTAAATCTAGGTCTTTGAACTCCTTCAACAACCATCCAAGAAATTCCAAGGAAGTGTAGTTATATACTATATCCTCCTCTACCCCCAATAGCCCAGCAGCATCTTGTTTGGAGTCCAAAGAAAAAGGTGTGCCTCATCCTCCTATCCTGATAGGAAGGTTAAACTCCCCACTAGGGAATCCATAGACCCGGATCTCAACCAGAAGAAGCAGGAGCTTATTCACACCTCAGTCTCCTAACCTGCTCCTAACCTCCTCCGATTCCTTCTGCCCTCTCCTATCATCCCATATAAATCGCACCAATAACCACCCACAACGCCGTCGCCCCCTCGAAACTACCAGGTATGCCATATCTGGAAGGGAGGAAGTGAGGGAGGGAGGGACCCCACACAATCTGGGCTCGGCAAAAGCTTATCAATAATGCTTATCTTCCCCCCTTTTCCACCTTCCCGTTCTTGCTACCTCCCGGTACTGGTGCATGGTGATCTGAGCACTGTGCACTGCCGATGCGCGATGTTGGGTGTGTGGTTTGGGATACCTTAGGATGGGAGGCGGCGAGTCCCGTGGAAGTGCCGAGGGAGGATTGGAGATGAGGGATGAAGGAGGGGAGATGGTGGGGTTTAGCCGAGACGGGGAATTGGACGGATGGGATAGTTGGAGTTCGGAGGTGAAGACAGTGGAAAGAAGGGGGTGGGATGGGAGTTGAGAATGAGAATGAGAACGGAGATGTGAGGTAGAGTGGGTTATGAAGGATTTGACAACTGCTGTTTCGGAATTCGGAAGTCGGAAATCAATGATAATTACACTTTACTTGAATCACTGCGTCGGAGGTTATTTGTATGAGAGTTGCTTATATAGTAATTTACACAAACGAATTGGGAGAAAACGAGGGTTTTTCTTGTTCTTCTATTGAAATAGAGGATAACTTCGATGGCATATCTTTATCTTAGTTCACTTTTGATGCTTTCGTCGCCCCTTGCCTACCTGGCTAAGTCGCTTCCTGGACCCGCTTGAGGTGTTACTGGAAATCAAGATATGTTTATAGATACAAACAAGATTACCACGATACAAATGAAGGGGCGGTATATAGAAGTATTATGAAATCAGAATCGTTACAGCACCGTTGCACCTTACCTACCTTGACCTGAAGTCCTTCGGCTCCACAAGGCATGTGAGTCGCCACGTGACCAAATCACACCTCATAAGATCGGCATGCCGTAAAGTATTCCAGCCTTCGCAACTCAAGTCCCAAGCGCGAAGCAGATAATTTACACTCTAACAAGGTGTCTTCGTCCAAACGTTCAAACTCATAACGTTATAGCCGCACGTGGTGATAGAGCGGTGATAGAGGGGTACCGTACCTTATCCAGCCAGCCAGCCCAGCCAGTCTAACCCGAAATAGAAAATGTCCACAGCTGATGTCATGTCGTCCCGCACTGCCCCTCCTTTCCGTAACCGCCGCACCCAACCTCACCTCACCTCACCTCACCTCAGTTCTCCACCAACAGAAACACGACTCGAATACATAAGCACATCCAATTACAAACCCTCAAATGCGAAGCCCCCAAGATCCATTTAGAGTTTCTGAACCAAAGCGGTATATGATTGAAGCCACAGACAAGAGGGGTAGGTTCAGTAACAACCTGGACACCCCTTGGCCAAATCAAAGAGGGCGCATCGGATATCTGCAGTCTGGTTAGTAAGGCTGGCATAGGCATTACTTAATCGCATATCCTCCGATGCCGACGGATACTAGGACTAGGGTAAAGACTAATTAGGTGCAGGTAGGTGTAGGAAGGTCTAGGTATGTATCCATCCTGCGCTCCCATTGACCAGTCGGGGGCTTTGGAGACGCGCTATCCGGCAGCCAGCGGATACTCAACGTCATGCTACGGATTTCAATGTAGCCCCTCCATACACCAGGTAAGACTACAAGGTAGGGGATTTGGTAGGGGATTTGGTAGGGAAATCGGTAGGGAAAGGAAAGAGCTGCCTACCATCCAGCTACTCGTACCCCTCTTCTACCCCCCTATTCTACTTTACCCCACCATGAGCTCATGCTCCCGTATGGTCTGCTGTGATCTGCCCAGCCCAGCCCACATCAGGTCAAGTACATAAAGGGGAGCTACATAACTTTCCACAACCTTCTTCCTCCTCTCTTCTTCTCCTATATATCGTAAACCCTCCCCCTCCATCTACAACAAACCAATTCACATTCCAAGTCATCAACCGCCAATCTCTCCTCATCTAAACCTTCACCAAACCCACATCCACATCTTTCAACATGCCTATCGGAATACCAAAGACCGACTCCCTCGCGGAGATGTTCTCTCTCAAGGGGAAGGTCGTCGTCGTTACCGGTGCTTCCGGCCCAAGAGGAATGGGTATTGAAGCTGCTCGTGGTTGTGCTGAGATGGGTGCCGATTTGGCTATCACATAGTAAGTAGTAACTTATCTCATCTCATGGCTGCAATGCATCTGGCTTTGAATTTTCCCAAGACCCCCAATGCTCGGCGTGCATATCAAAAGCATCATATCAGTACCCCACGTACCTCTCCAATCGTCTCCTCGGCAACCCATTATCTTTTCCAGCTATCTATTCTATTCCTTCTCCTCCTACCACATCTTCCAACCACCAACTAACCCCTCCCCCACAGCGCATCCCGCCCCGATGGCGGCCTCAAGAACGCCAAAGAGCTCTCCGAGAAATACGGCGTCAAAGTCAAAGCCTACAAATGCGACGTCGGCAACTGGGAATCCGTCTCCTCCTTCGTCGCTGAAGTGATCAAGGAGTTCGGCAAGATCGACGCCTTCATCGCCAACGCCGGCCGCACCGCCGACTCAGGCATCCTCGACGGCACCGTCGAGGCCTGGAACGAAGTCATCCAGACCGACCTCAACGGCACATTCCACTGCGCCAAAGCCGTCGGCGCACACTTCAAGGAGCGCGGCTCCGGCTCCTTCGTCATCACCGCCTCCATGTCCGGCCACATCGCCAACTTCCCACAAGAGCAGACCAGCTACAACGTCGCCAAGGCCGGGTGCATCCACATGGCACGCTCGCTGGCGAACGAGTGGAGGGGCTTCGCGAGGGTCAACTCTATCTCCCCTGGCTATATCGATACCGGTTTGAGTGATTTCGTGGACAAGAAGGTCCAGGATCTGTGGATGAGTATGATCCCTATGGGACGTAATGGTGATGCGAAGGAGTTGAAGGGTGCTTATGTTTATCTCTGCTCGGATGCTAGTACGTATACTACTGGTGCTGATCTTGTTATCGATGGTGGTTATACTGCTAGGTAGATCTACTGTATTGTACTGGGGATGGGGACAGGGATGGAGATGTAACCAGCTAGTCGTGCAGAAGGAAGAAAAAAAATGGAAATACAATTGAATATAGTCAAGCCATGGCATAGTCTCCCCTCCAAAATACACCTCCCGTCTGTATATACTGGTATGTTTCTTGAATTTTTTTTGGGGTTTTTTTTGGGTTTTTTTTATTTCAACCTGCGCTAGCAGGTCGGTACTGTACCACCAACTTCGATATACTACCTAGCAACTTCGACAACGACGACTTACTTAATTAAGGAATACCCTCCTTACTACCTTTTACCACTACCTTATCCATCCACACCTTCTTCGACTTCACGGCACTACGTGGGGGGCAAGGTTCCGTTCCGCAAGGATAAGTAGAGTGAACGGCATCCACAAGTTTTTACCAAGAAACGTCGATGATCCATACATATATACATAGATTGCCAACGTACTTTAATTTAGACAAGATTTTCGCTCTCTCTTGTCATTAAGGTAATTAACGAGCTAGCTAGCTGCCATCCGATGATTGACTTTGAAAAAGTCCGGCTCGCTGTTGCTAGCCTGCCGGAGAGAAAGAAAGGAATCTGGAACTTTTTGGAAGATACGTAAGATTTAGCAAGGTCATCATCATCATCATCTCTCGCGGGCGTTCGTGGAGGGAGGCTGGGATCTTTTACCGAGGGGGGGTTCAGGGGGGGTGCGTGTGGAATGGAAGTTTTTTTTTTCCAGGCAATTGTTCGATCGATGCAGGAGATATCACCCTCTCCCCTGACAGACATGTCATTTACGAAGTACTAGCTAGACAAAAGAAGGACCCTTGTAAAAAAAAAAAAAGCCGAGAGAAGAAGAAAGGGCTGTGCTGCGTAGGTCCGCCACTACTTATCTTGTTTGTTGGCTTTGATTTTACATTACATACTGGTCCTTCTCCTTCTCCTTCTCCCGAACGCTGAACTTCTTTCTGCAGCAGCAGCAGGGGTGGTGGTGCCAGAAACCACCACCACCACCCTTGTTTTGGTACAGTACTCAAACTTACATCATCTTTGCAATTATAGTTGTCACACGGGTTCATTCATGAGATGTATATGACCGTCCCTACCTACCTAAATACCTTAGGCAGTGTTAGTGTCAGTGTCCTTGATCTCTTCGCAGTTTCGTTTTCCACAATCTATCCCATCCCATTCCATTCCCATCCCCGCCCGTCAAATACCCAAGTGAATGGAATCCAAGGGAACGCTGACAAGCAAATAAGCAAGTAAATATATTTTTATCGTGCAAAAGTATTCATCCGCAAAACATTACATTGCCATTGCTCACTTAACTTACCTTACCTAGCTCTGACACCTCCTTCCTTTCTGGCGTTCTAAACATGTATGTACGTACACGGTGCGCCACCTCGAATGAAACGACGGCGCGAGATAGATAGTTCGACGACAGCGGCACGGAGGGGTTTGTTTGTTTCCTCTGCTAGCTAGGTCCCTGAGTTGAGTTGTTCATACAGTACTCGTTACGGTATACTAATATCGCTTGATTGATAGATAGATGATCTGATCTGATCCAACTGGGTTCACTCACAACTAACTAGGAAGGCTTGGGGAATTCTAGAAAGTTGGAAACGACGGAATCGTTATTGGAGGGAGCGTTGTCAATGCATGCCCGTCCTCAAGCAAGCTCCTCCTCCATTTTGTGGGTAGCACACACACACACACACGTGATAGTGTGCGAAGGAGAAACGTAGGTAGGTATTGTTGAAAGAGTACCTAGGATATCATCTCGGACTGGACTTTCTTTTTACTCGATTTCGAGGACGTTCGCTTAGCTAGATCCCTCTGTAAGGCGGCCTACCTCATCCCATCCCAACGACACCCCCTCCGGCCTCACCTAAAGCGAGGAAGCTATCGCGGAGGGCCTTCTTACAATAAGCCTATGTTTAACGGTCCTATCTCAGCTGTCCTCGGAACTCATAGCACCAGGGAGGGGTAAGGTCAATTCACTTTGCCTCAGACGAATTGGATGTGACTCGAGAGCATTTGTAGGCAAATCCCCCCCTAACGATCAGTTATAGGAGGTGGCTGCGACCGGAGTCAGATGAAAGGAGACCCAGTATGCGTTTCTATAATCCCAAGCTTATAGAGAAGTTAGCGGACACGTTGTTTTATCGTCAAACGGCCAAGCTTGGATCCATTGACTTCTCTCCTCCTCGGTTTTCGCGTAGCGATCGAGAAAGTTCTCGCGACACCGGGCCAACCGCTCCTTATACACGGAGTAGTTGGTATGATTGACCCAACCGTCCCATCCCTGGTATGCGTCAATCTCGGTCAGAATCTCATGCTTTAGCTCGACACCTTCGCTCCAACTCGCCTCGAGACGTTGTTGCTGTGTCCTATCCTCGGGAGTAAAGGAAAGAGGCACGGCGTGGAGGGCCTAACACATGTGGTGGCTCACTCGTCGTGAAGTCGAATGAGAATTCCCTGTAGGATTGGCTCTCCGTCACTGAAGACTGAGCTTGCCAATCCAGTGATTTGACCAGGCAGAGTGTCTCGAAAGTGCAGCGCATGAGCAATCTCCGGACATTGCCGGAGCATGAGGATTTCATAGAGCTTATAGAGAGACTGAGCAGCCCGGAGATTCTTGGCTTGGTGTTGTGCCTCCTCGCTCATATCTTCAAAATCACCGGGTAGTGTTATGGGCTCAAACCCTTCTGGTATTGGCCCTTCAAACTCGATGAGCGAAGGATGGCGTGCTTGGAGGAAGAGCGGGGAAACATTGACCGCTTGCCAGTCGATGATGTTGAGGATTCTTGTCGGCTAGGAAGGGTCAACGAAGATGTTGTCAGTATGCAGATCGGAGTGCCATAGAGTCGGCTTTGACAGGTTGGAATCATTGGGCAGAATCTGGGTTGCGACTTTCAGATAGTCCTGGAGGACTCCGACCTTCAATGATCTGGTTGGACGGTATTGGTTGGGACCGCTGAACAGCCCTTGCTGACCAGGATACGACGAGAACTTATCGACGCACGCTAGCTCTCGGGCGGCGCGGGAATGGACAAATTCGTTGAGAGAAGGCCCTGTCATCTAATCAGCTTGGGACGAGCATGACGGGAAAGGTAAAGGAACTTACACGGCCCTCGATTTACTTCGACAGAGTCTCGTCCTTGGTCGAAGAACGCCCTGTTAGTTGTCGGACCGACTACGAAGGCTTCTTCTCCCTTGTTTATTGAGTTGACGGAGTCGAGCAATTGACTTGGGCTCGGGCTTGGTAGGTCCTTCGCATAATACAAGCTCCCGTACATAGGGAGATTAGCAGAAACAAATGCTTTCTCGTACCCAACCAAGGTCCTGATAACCTCAAGTCTTTCCTCCCAAGGCATGTCATGCCATATCTTGCCCAATTCCACCCCTCCACAGCGCTCCATCAGGATGTACTCTGCTTTAACGGGATTGTCTGTCGATGAGCTCCAGCCATATACCCGGGGCGCCGGGATACCAAGGACATTTCAAACCTGCATCATAGCTTCAAATCAGCAATCATCAGATGTAACGAGTCGAGGAGCCCATATACGTAGTCCATGGTGGCGGCTTCGCTGGCTGTCGTACAGTGCGGCCGTCCAGCATTCGGGTTCGGGAGTTTGGCGATTAATTCTCGGCCGTCATCCATGACAATCAGGAAGACCTTGCTGAAATTCCCTTCAGGCAGTTTCTCAACCTTGACGCATGAGCGAGCTCCGATCGCTTTTGCCGAGACTTGGAGGAGTCCTGGTAGGTCGAACTCGACGTAACGACGAGCGAGTTGATACTTCTCATTCCAGAGCCGTCGACCCGAGGTGTATTTGTAAAACTGCTCCACATCGCAGTCTCGAAGAATGTCGGCGTCGTGCGAAGTCATTGTGTACTGCCGGGAATGCGGCGATGAGGGCGAAGTTGGTTGAGCCGACTTCACAAACCGAGAAGATTTGAGGCGCTGTCGGCGGAACCAACTCATTTGCAACGAGCTCAAAATCGTATTCGAGGTAGAAGCTCGATAAATAGTAGCTGAGGCGGCAAGGAGTGGCATACCGGTTGTGATCGCGGTGCCAATTGCGATCTAGGCGGTAGAACACTTCGCGTCATGAAGTTCTGAATCGAGTGAGCCGATGGCAATTAGCACCTGAGCAAAGTAGCGTCGCTTCCCAGCCATAGGAGGAAAGAGAGTGCTAGAGAAATTTGGCTGTCTACTCAATTAAATCGTTCATTGAACAGTAATTCTGACATTACGGTCATCTCATTTTGCCTGTTTGAATTTCAATCACCACCCCGCCAGAAAAAGGGGGGTGGGGTAAATCATCACGTGCTTGTTGACCACCACCTATGAAACACTTGCGTGTTAGCTAGCTACCACCACCCCGAAAGGTCCTCTCTTCAAGTGTATTTCCTTTCAATTGAAACTGCTTTGATATCAAGGCACTATGTGCTTCAACTGAAGGGTGTCCTATCCCCACCCCTCAGACTCCCCTCTCACCCCCCTTCTGCGAAGGGGTCTAAAGAGAGCTAAGAGGTACGAAGGTATTAAAAGTAAATAAGTAGTCTAACTTGTCCCCGTTAAATTAAAATAAATAGCCCCGACCTTATCATATATCGCCATTTTATGCAGAGTTTACGTGCGTTTTTATAACTAATTAAATGCTAGCGTTTGGCACCCCTTAAAGGTGATATGAAAAACATGTATTATTTTTGGTGTAAATGTCTCGCGCCGCAGCGTTAAGCCCTCTCTTCAGTCGTACCTCCTTGCTTTCGGAAACCCTTCGAGTTCCACCGTTCTATAGCATTCCTGGAAAGAGACCGTTCTTTTCCCAAGCATGGAAGCCCCTCCCTCCAATCTATCTGTCTCGCTTCTTCTGTTGACTTTGGCGGGTCTGGTCCTCGCTTGCGGATCAGCGGGCCTGTACTCTGGGCTTTTGTGGTGGAGCGATGTCTGCGAAGTCGAACTGTTTACTTTCAATAGTAGAGGTAACATAGGTCTGACAGTACGTACTTTGCTCCAACTCCAGCTTCACAGTGGACCATTTGTCTCTATAGGATAGATCTACAATTGGTCTTCCGAATACCGTAGTGCGAGAGATCAAATACCCTTCAAGGTAGATGTAGAAGATACGGAAGACAGTTCGGCTGCACGTCAATACCCATACTCAAATCTACTTCTTCTGCGTTACCACACATCCTTTTCATCACAACTAACACCACCTAGCCGCGCCCACCACTCTACACCGTTCTCCCCATCCCCGGCAAAGGTCTCGGCGTAATAGCCACAACTCTCATTCCCCGTGGCACTAATATCATAATTGAAGAACCCCCAGTCATAATCCCCATACCCTCTCTTTTCCTAGGCCAAGGTTTCCCGCTTGGCTCTATGCTCACCTTAATAGCTACCTCCTTCTCATCCCTTCCACACTCATTCCAAGAAACCTTAATTCTTCCTCCTGCTTTTAGTACGTAGTGGAGTGGAGAGAGAAGGCGGTTGTATGATTCAAGAGACGAGAGTTTATAAGGAAGGGGATGTGGGTGAGTGTGTGAGTAAGTAAATAAGTGGATGGCGTTGATGGGGAGGAGAAGGGGATAGAGTTAAGGAGAGAACAAGTAATACGTATGTGATGGCTGTATGGATGAGATGAATGAATTCGTCCTATTTATAATTTAATAGAGAGCAGACTGTATTTGACTGTATTATATATAGTATGATGGAAAAAGAGGGAGAGGAAGATATTAAGCGAGTTAACATAAGACCGAGGCTAGCGAAATTCGTCTCCGGTGAAGCGAGTTACTTTCCTTCGTTATATAATTCATAATAGAGATGAAAACTACGGCTTATTTGAACCTGAACGTAAGTCTTCCTTTAAAGCAATGTTTTGAAAGCATTTAAGGACTTTAAATAAGCTCTAATTCAAGAATGTACCTAGGTATTAGAGGGAGCGAAGTCTACCTACCGGGGCAGTCATCGCTTCACCGGAGACGAATTTCGCCAGCCTCGGACTTTTAGGGGGCTGGTTGGATGTGAATTGTGCATTTTATTTACCTAAGGTAGGTAGGTGATAAATAAAGTGTAGCAGGTCAGGTTACGAGGTATAGAATGTGTATTTCGTATATATCCTCGCTTCCTTCCCTCACTTACGAAACAGTAGTTGGGCATGCCATCAGACTCAGGCGAGAAGAGGTGTTTATCACAGGATCACTACAGCACACCACACACACCAGTTTGATGTGCCTACTTAGCCCAAGCCCGGTCAACACAAACACAGGCGCGTTTTAGCTGTGGAACATCGAAAAGTATTCGGCGCATCAAGCCACAGAATCCTTAATTCTCAATTCTCGTTCAATTCTCACTACTCAACTCAACTCTGCGCTCCACACTCCGCACTGGGTACGTAGTCTATCTATCAGGCAATACCGAGCGAAGAAATTTCCCCTTGTTCATTCACCGGCTGCACACCGACCTTATACGAAGCCTTCCATCTCAACTTCACCGAGTCGCCCTTCCCCTGCTCAACTCCGTTCAGGAAGATGACTTGTTTCACGCCGGCTTGCTCGTGCGGTTGTAATCTGCGCCCTGTTTGGGGTTGGAGTTTGAGGCTGTAGCCCTGTTGGCTGTTAGTATGTTTTTTGGTGTTAGGGGGAGGTTAAATTTGGAGGTGGTTATTACCTTTGTCACGGCGGCCATGAAGGTCAGTTCGGAAATGGGTTGGTCGGATTTACTTGAGAATGTTATGGACATGGTAATGACTGATGGCGTGTGTGGTTCTCGAGCTGCGTGTATCGAAATGCTGAGAGCTGTCTCACTAACTTGAATCGTATTCGCTGGCGGTAGACCTTCTGGTAATGCCGACGAAAAAGCCCATTCATCGTCATCTGCGGCAGCTGGTGCTGGAGGTGCGGCTTGATGATTCCCAAAGTCAAACATCGAAGAGGTAGATTGTTGTGGTGTGGATTGGCGAGGGGATGCAAGTGCTGCGAAAGGATCGACTGGTGGTTGTGAGCTTGAGGCCTGCGCTTGTTGAAATTTTTGTTGCTGGAGAGCTTGTTGCTGTTGGAAAAGTGAGGGCTGTGGGGTGGTTGGTTTTGAACTGGCATTCGAGGAGCCAAAGGCAGAGAATGAGGAGTAGTCTGGTTTGAGAGGCGGCTGCGGAGGCGCTGGGGACCTGGTTGGAGTTGGTCCTCTTGCTGTGCTGTGGTCAACTGTCGAGGAGATTAACGCTGGACCTGGGAGATCTATGAATATAAGTGGCTGCCCCAATCGCTTGGCTCACAAGACTTACTCGTATTGTTTCCAAATCCAAGAGAGATTCCGCCACCCTGTCCAAAACTGCTCTCTCCCATAGACAGACCTAATAAATCGTCCTCGAGTCCACCAGGTTGCCTAACTGGAGCCGCAGAACTTGAACTGCTTCCGTTGGTCTCTACATCTCCACCGAAATCGATCAAAGAGAGCTCATTGTCTGCATTCTTGCCCACTCCCGTGCTGGTGCCTAGTGTGCCCTTTGCAATCTTGGCTGCAGCATCCACATCACCCTTCTTCATGAGCTTGTATCTCTCGACTGTCCGGTGTATACTGTCGTTGATTTCCAATAACTTTGCCACAGCTTCGTGATCATCAGACTCCTCTTCGCACATCCTTTGGATCTTGGGGTGAGCACTCTGAAGTGCAGAAGCCAGCTCCTCGTAGACATCGCCTTCAGTCATCACGTCGCCCGCTTTGAAGGACTCCAGTCGTTCTTCTAGCAGTCGAGCTTTCTGTTGGACCTTTCCAACCTCCTCCGCTGCCTTCGCCCTGTAGTCGGTCTTCTGTCGAGTGTCGTACCCCGCCATGATTTTCATTAATCGATTAGCCTCCTGTAAATCCTCTGGTCCACCTCGCCGAATCAGCTCTTGTAGTTTGGCTGATTGGGCAGCTTTCTCTTCTTCTTCCATTTCCTCGGCAGATTTGAGGTTCTACAAGAGTTAGTAAATGTCACATTTACCATTCTAGGCACACTCACATCACTCGGGTTCAGGACCGCAGCATCCTCTCTTCTGACCTCTGGGAAAACATATCCCTTATAGCTTAGCAACCTGTGCATGTCTCGAATGAAGCCCAAATCCTCCTTGTACCGTGAGGTTTGACATATTGTACCCCGCCATTCCTCAATTGCCTCCAAGATCTTCATCTGCACCCTCGTTGCTCTAATCGGCGGCCTCTCGGGAAACCTCCGCACGAGCTCATTCAAGAACTCCTTCGTACTGATCTGAAGATGAAATGGGTATCCGCAATTCTTCACGCATATATCCAACAGGTTGAGAGCTAGAAGGGAAACATTCGGGTTGCGGTGGTTGATGTAATTCACAATGGCCACGGCGGCCTCCCTAGGCGCATTGCCCTTCTTCGAGTTGATCAGATCTGCCACTTCGAGATTAACGGCGAGGTTTGGTTCGAAGTTCTCGGGACTGCAGGCTTGTTGGATGTATCGTTGGAGGTTTGAGGGGCCTGGATCCCCCATAACGCTGAAGCGGTCTCTGGCCGCCATCCTCGCGGACGCTGCCTCCATCTGGAGGGTTGCAAATAGCTATCACCACCGGAGGGCAATATCAGCAGAGAGTTGTGGTCGTGTTGTGCGTGGCGAGCTGTTGACAGAGTGAGGCGCAGAAGATGGTGGGGGAACACGAGTGCTGGATGGAGTGGAGGTCTCGTACCTCGTACTGTATCAAAAGTGAAGCCTTGGCTGACGGCCGACATCCAAGCGAGAGGGAACACCAGAAGAAGCTTACAACCTAAAACAAAAGTTTAGAGTTCTCCAACAACCACCACTTCTTCTTCAACCACAACACAACACTTCAGACATAAAACCCTCACAATGGTACGACACAAGAAGGATGGATTCTCTTCTCGAGGAGGCAAGAAATATAGCAATGCGCCAAAGCGACAAGGCCCACGATACGATGACGAAGACGAAGAACACCCCGCATCTCGCCCCTCGTTCAAAGCAGCATGTTGGGATCTAGGACACTGCGATCCAAAGAGATGTTCTGGGAAGAAGTTAATGAGACAAGGGCTCATGCGCGAGCTTCACGTTGGTCAAAAGCACTCCGGAGTCATCATCAGTCCGAATGCGAAGCAAACCGTCTCCCCCGCCGATCGAGAGCTCATGGAGCAGTACGGAGCTGCTGTCGTAGAATGTTCGTGGGCGAGAATAAAAGAAGTACCGTGGCCAAAGATAGGAGGGAAATGCGAGAGATTATTGCCGTATCTGGTGGCTGCGAATAGTGTCAACTACGGCAAACCCTGGAGGCTGAATTGCGTAGAGGCTTTGGCGGCGGCATTCTATATCTGCGGACATCCAGATTGGGCTGAACAGATCCTAGCACCATTTTCATATGGAGAGGCATTCTTAGAGATCAACTCGTCGATTCTGAAGAGATATGCGGCTTGTAAGGACGAGGCAGAGATCAAGAAGGCAGAAGAGGTGTGGATGGCGAGGCTAGAAAAGGAATACGCGGACAGCAGAGGCAATGGGGAGGATGGACAAGAGACAGATATGTGGAAGGGTGGAAATTCGAATCACCGCATGCCAGTCAGCTCAGATGACGAAGATGACGATGAAGACGAGGCTCGGGATGGAAGTGACGAGGAGATTGATGGAATATTCCTCGGCAAGAAGCCCGAAAAGGTCAACTTGGCAGAACCAGAAGAAGAACGAGATCCATTCGACATATCAGACGACGAGGACGATGAAGAAGAAATGGCCGAGTTGAGGAGAAAAGTACTTGCCGCCAAACCATTCTCGAATCCTTCAGATGCTGGTCAAAAGAAACAACCAGAGAAAATTGCTCGGCCAGTTCCATTGAAGGAGGACTCAGAGGTCGAGCCTGATTCTGATAATGGATACGACGATGAGTTTGACAACATCATTGATGCTACGCCTGTCACGGACAGGATTGGTATCAAGGCGAAGCAGAGGAGCAAGGCTGAGGAACCTCTTGCTAGTGCAGTCTTCTCCAGGACGGTTGTTGGAGCTCCCAAGAAATGGTAGCACAATGAAATTTGTCAGCCCGATTAATGAAGGCTTCAATAGACCCGATGTGGTCTCGAAATGTGACGAGTCTTGACGCCAGTGCGTAACACAAGTATGATGTGATGTGGTTTCTCTCTTATCAGTTTGTCTTGAACGCAGTTGGATGTGTTGATTACTGTGTTTCTCAACCCCCAGAATTCGAAGAGTCGCATTAGATTGCCCAATACCTTGACTTTCTGGCGAAGCAATAGAAACGTCAAGGCTTCCCATCTGTTGCCACCTCTGAATGCCAACTCAGCCTCGAATTGTTCTCTGGTACTGCTTTAATTTCATTTCCCTTCCTCCAGTCGTTCTACCCCAATTGCGGCAGCACAATGTCACTGCGTTCCATTCCAGCGGAAGTCAGAAGTCATCATTGAGATTTTGCCAAGAAACTCCAACTTCACGGTCTTAACAGTCAAAACTGCCGCCACTCTCTTCTGGATTTATCAAGTGGAGTGAATATCGTTCTCCGGTAAATTTTAGATCCATTTTCTGTCCACTGGAAGCAGGGAGGAGAAGCCACTGGTCTGCACGAGCTTCACTAGCTCGGATCCTTGTCGAGTATTCATAGACGCGAAACTTGGCTCTCGTCAACTCGAACAATTCTAATAGTCTAGTTCTCATGATTGGAGTTCATTATCAGGCGACAAGGTAACGACTTGGAGTTAGAGCACGCCGACCCGCCCTTCCTTCTTGCTTGCTTTTTCTAGACACTCACATAAGTAGGTTGGGACTGCACTGTAGAGACATCAAAATCCGATACCCCAGCCCAGATTACAGGGCAATCTTGATACGAGGCTAAGTGCCTACCACTTCCTCTGGGCCAGCTTTTGATATGTCAGTCTCAATTGCTCGTGCCGTAGATCTCGGGAATCTCCTCCTCTCCAACGTGACGGAACGAGTGGAGTGTGTTCGGCCTTTTCAAATCGGTAACCACCTTGCTCGATGATGAACCGCATGGCGAGCCTCTGTCCGTCAGGACGGTTATGTTGAATCAGTCTCCGCACTTCTCGTTAACTGCAGATGAACTTCGGGCATATCTTCAAAGCGTCTTCATGGGCCAATACTGCGTTTGGAATTGCGCCGAATCGAAACCCCTGGGTCAGCTTCAAGGTCTTGCACAAAATGCAAATTAGCGTGAATGCTCCTTTTCACGGTCGGATACTAGCTGTGCTTTCCTGGTTGGTTCTAACTTTGTTAGATCACGTCTCAACACGACGACTTGTCCTCGGACGATATTTTTGCAGAACAATACATGAGAAGCCTTTGTCTTAGCCTGGTTGGACCCCAGAAGCACAACAATCACACTTTCTTCGTTGTGCCTGAATGGCGTGGGCCCATCACACGTCCAGAGATGCGCTTCGGGAGCTGTCTCATCCTTGCACAACTCAGACTATTCTTCGAGGATTCTGCTAGATGGCAACAAGACACTACGGGGGAACGCAAACAGATAACGTAGGGGCCTCCCAACTCCTGAAAATCTTGGAAGTTAACTGATCTGGTCCAGAGAGCGGATTATGTGGTTGGTGCTGGAGTTCTTTGAGAAGTTTGGAGATTAAGTCTCGACTATGTCCGACGATGACATCCTCAAAATATGGGAAGCGCGTGCGGATAAAGCAGATCCGAAGACTCAGTCCCTCTTAAACCTCATGTATATGTTCGCGAAAGCTATGGATATGGCTAGCGAGGCAAAGAATACATATGAAATGGCTGGAACGATGCTCAAAAGGGCAACAAGAGCCGCCTTGAATGTACGTCCCCGAAATTTGCTGGGAGATTTGTTTGCAACTCGCTTATGCCTATAAAATCAACTAGGACTGTAAGAGAGAGTTGTCCAAAATCGAGATGCAGGACAAGATCGAATTCGTACGGTGTATGATGCGACCGATGGCCAGGTATAATCTCGAACTCAAAAGCGATCTCGACGCAATGGGTAATAATTCCACACATGCATCGACCTTGGTTCGATAACATGACATGCTGATGAGCCCTTTTAGGTACAGATGTCGCCCACGAAGTCAATGTTAACCTGGTTTCTCGAGCGACCCGTGAAATCACGGCCAGCAACGTACCCATGGCGCAATATCAACACTTTCCCTCCATGTTTCCGACGCCAGAAACGCTCGTTTGGGATGGGCTGCTGGAACAGCTGTTGCTGGCGTAGGCTTATCATTTCTCCCCGTAACCTGGCCAGTAGTAGCAGCAGCTGTGTACTATGGGGTGCCTGCGCTCGGTTCTACATCTGGAGTCTTCGCTGCAGGTGGAGCGATGAAGCACTGGGAGTTGAGAGACGTCAAAGATCGTAAGACAACACATCCAGCACCCCTCGTCCAAAATTCCAAAGAGTTGTAAATCTGACGGCCATTCCACATAATCGCCGCCTTTGGCAAGGAACTCGACATCATGGCAACATCAGCTCGCATGTACCTCCTCGCCGTAACCAAAGCCGGGAGTTTCTTCCCGCGCGGATCTGATCTCCGCAAGGAATACGCACAACTCATGCTCAAGAATTTCCAAGTTGACGTTTTGGACAAATCATTCAAGCCGAATGCGTTTGTGCTGGAGAGGGGCACCGAGCTTTATAAGAGAGTCCAATTGTCTCATGAGAAGTTCATTTCTTATGCGAAGAGCTATGGGGTCCAGCCTAAGTATACAGATACAGGGCTTTATTGAGGTAAGATTTGCTAAAGCCCCTCTTAATATCCCTTATATTTTTTTAAGTGAACCTATATGCGATAAGTTTGTGGGGAATCCTAACCGTCGGGGCTTAAGATGAGTGTGATGTTGAGGACTCATTGGAAGGAAGCGCATGATATGTAAATTGATTTTCTTTCATGTTCTAGCGTTCTCGAGTTAGATGTTAAAGCGAACTTTCTATTCGAAGATTTTTCTTGCCATATTCAACTTTTAACAGCTGTGATTGGGCCTTGGACGTCTATGTGAAGCCTCAGAGTCCTCAGGGCCTGTTTGGTATAGCTCTGACTAAGCGCGGGGCACATTACCAACAGTCACTTGCCTTTTGCCTGAACCTGTTTCTTTCTTTTAAACATCGCTCGCGATTAACTTCACTAGTTAGCGGCCACGAATACGTAAAATGTCTCTTCTTGACGTTTCGACTGAGATTCTAACTCAGATATTGTCTTACAATAGCGTCGGATCTCTTGCCCGCACAGATTTTTTCTCCATTGTCCTCACTTGCAAGCGGCTGTATCAAATCACCCTTCCCTCCCTCTATCGAAACATCCGTGCCTGGTTTCCATTAAGAAGGCCGACATTGACGCCCCAAATTGAAAGGCTCATCAGGCTTTCACCTATCACCCAGACAGACTCCCTTGGGTTCAGACGCTTGTACTCTCGTGGAACAGGTCAAATCAGGGCCCACCGACTGAGTTCTTTAAGCTGATATCGAAATTTACTTCGATGCAGCAGTTGACTTTGTTTACCCACGGTGCGGCGTTGGATGATGTGCCCCTGACGAACGTCCCGGACCACTGCAAAGAATTTGCGTCTTTACAACATGTGACCATCAGTAACCAACTTCTGACAACGATTGACATCACCAAGATTTACACAATTCCCAATCTCTCTACCTTGGTTGTAGACGAATTCAGAATGCCAAAAGACGTGGCCTTTGTTCTACTACCTGATGACTACAAACCGACGAAACTAGTGTCCATTGAGTTTCGCCGAACAAATTGTCTACCAATCGGGCTCTGTGTGGAGTTCCTACTCAAGAATCATCCTCTACTAAAGATACTTCCCTGGTCGATACAACACACTGGCTATCGAGGCGATCGGTTCGACTCAAAGGCTGTCTCCAGATCGCTGTCGGCACTGCATTCTTACCTCACCAAATTGCATATTTCTTATGATAACTCCTATTACATCGCCAACGATTGCCAGTTAGACTTTTCTGACTTCATCGCACTCCAATATCTTGAGATTCATGAGAGAATCACATTGGCGAGAAATGTCCCAGCAACAAGACCACAATACAGCAGGCAGGACCTGCCTGGTAGACTTCCGGCCTCTCTTCAGACATTAAAGCTGTTTTCTTCATCTCGCTGCTCTGGGGTATTCGTATTTGCTAGAGGAATGCTATTTCTAACACCGTTCATTTAAGATCTCGTTTGACCCGAACTCGCAGGCGTTAGGGGAGCAGCTTTCGGGCCCGGTAGACTACAGCTGGATCGTGGCATTGGCTCGACACCCAGAGCTTGTGAACACACAGCTATCAATAATTGACTTGACTGAACGTGCTTGCTGGGTTGTGGAGCGCAGTCTTGCGTGGCGGGGGAAGCCTGTCAAGATCCCAGACCTTGTGGAATGGGTCTATCCCGAAGAAATCATCGAGACATTTCGAAGATCGGGTATTAAGTTGAGAGTCATGCTGAAACCTTTGCTGGAATGAGTGATGTTCATCTTGTTTTTGTTTGTATTCCTCTCTGCTATGGCATCTATGATCTGAGGTTTCAGGGCGATCCAAGCCGCAATGCTGGTGCGAACCTGGCTAAACGAGGGGTATTATTCTGCCTCAACTACCTCCTCGTTATCGTTCCCATTTATAATTATCGATTTATGACGGACGCACAATTTACTGGAAAGTTATTTCTTTCTGACTTCGCCATTGTTACAATCTCGCTTCTCGATCTGTCGACGGAGCTTCTCGTTGCTATTTTATCCACGAGCGGCGTGTTACAACGTGGCGACTTTTATAACGTATTCCTCACCTGCAAGCGACTGAACCTCACTGGGCTTCCATTTTTGTATCAAACCATTCTTGTGTGAACGTCGTCGATCAGGCATGCTGATTTATGGCGGCTACAAGGCGTTAGTCAACACTTTAAGCGACACCCAGACTGCCTATCCTGGGTCCGTACGGCGCGTGCATTGTGGAAATGACGAAATAGTGAGCTAGCAGCGAAGATGTTTGAACTTTTGTGCCAGTTTTCAGCTATGCATAGTTTAAAACTAATGGCTTATGGTTGTTGGGATGAAGACCTCCCATTTGCTCAATACATTGATCGTTGCAAGCGCCTTCAATACTTGCGCGACCTAGCAGTTGATAATGAGGCTCTTACTCCCAAGGATCTTGTCGAACTTTGCAAGACACCAAAGCTTGAGAGCCTAGTTGTCAAGAACTTCAAGATACCAGAAGATATCGAGTTCACTCCGTATCAAGGAAGGCCACCGGCGAATCTAAAACGACTCGAAATAATACGTACCACGTCGCTTCCCATGGGTCCGGTTGTAGAGATGATCTTCAACTACATTCCCAAGTTGAAATCACTGTTTTGGACTTTGGAGACACAATATTACTCCATCTGGTTCAAGCCAAACGATATTTCACAAGCTCTTCCCCCATTGAAGGCATCACTCCTTGATCTGCATCTGTTACTGGTGGACTCCTGGGGATTTTGCAACGACCAACAGTTGGATTTCAGTGATTTCGTGGCACTCGAAAGATTGGAAATCAACGAGCGATTCATGCTGGCGAGGAATTATGCCGCTACGTTCCCTCAACACTGTCGGGAAGACCTATTTGAAAGGTTACCACCATCATTGAAAACCTTGAAAGTTATTTCGTGTTGTCATGTCGGCTATTCCTTTTGACGCTTCACAGATAGTTTCCGATTTTGGTTCACATGCCTTGCACACAGACAAGTCTGAAGAAGATCATTTTTGGATCACCCATCTCGCACAGCAGAAGTCGAGATGCCGGACCGCTCTTCAGCGAGTTATATTCATGGAACGAAGTTTCTGGTTAATACTGAATCGAAGTAAATCTGAAGCAGATTTCTCTCCCACACTTGAATGGGAATACCCGGCTGAGATGAAGACAGCATTCATTCAAACAAGCGGGCATCCAACTTCAAGTAATACTTAGAGGATCTGAAATTTGACGCTTTGACAGTACTTGAAGAGATGGTTAGATATGGCCTCAACGTAGCTTAAATGGACTATTCGGCTTTCAATTTTCTAAAAGACCTAAAGATTCATGAAAAAACGATGTTCGCGGGCAACTTTCACTCGCCACAGGTCACCTTACCATCGAGGCGATCTTCACGGGCGACTTCCTGAGACTCTGGAGAATCTGGAGGCATGAACTCCTACGTAAGTTGATTAGTGATCCGTAGCTTGGGTCAGCTTTGCAAGCCAATTACTAATATTGCTTGGATATATCTGGTTTGGCTATGAATCGCAAGCTTTACATCTCGAGCGATCCGGACCGGCACCTTGCGACTGGCTAATGGAGTTGTTACGACAGAAGCAACACAGACTTCAAAATTTCAGTAGTTTCAAGCTTCTGGAGTTTACCAATGGTTGTATGAACAGGGATCCATTGCTGCAGAATATCCTGTGGAGGTTTCCTCCAGAGGTCGCGGAAACTTGTTGCGGCGCGGGAATTCGTCTCCAAGTGATACTTCGACCACGATGAAACAAACGGATGATGGCCTTGGGGGGAAAGGAAAACTCCCAGGACTCATAGATAACAAGAAACCGTGTACTATAGTGATCTAATTCTTCTGTTTCTATGATAACTGGAGATCCTAGCCCGGAATTTATTCTTGGATGAGGGGAGATGACGGGTGAACGATGATCGAAGTCCTTGCTAGCTTCTTGGGAAAAGATTACGCTTCAAGACTCATTGTCCCTCTATCAAAGTCAACAAAGAAAACGAGGCCCATAATAGCAACGTTCGGCCATAGAAAGCAGGCACTGGCTTGTCCACAAACCCCTTTAATGCTTGCTTGAGACACGTGGTACCGGTCAACAATGCTCCACGTGATACAATATGCCTTTCCTACCCAGGTTTGTTGCACATCGCAAATCCAACGAGAGTTCCAGAAACAAGAAGATCCTTCTTTCAGTATTCCCGACCTTCTAGAAGTTCAACGGGTCTCTAATTGGTTTGCCGAAAGGGTCGAATCTTTACGCGACAGATTTCAAAGCTTTGGGATTTTAGAATCCTTGAATTTTCAAAGATCCGGCTCAGTCGAATCTTTGGGGTTATATCATTCGTTGAGCTTTCTCGGCTGCTGCCACTTATCTTCTTCTTTCGTGTCTGATTTTGTTCGTGTTCTGAACAAACGATATCCCCAGTTTTAAGCCTCAGGTTTGAATTCGTATGCTAATCTCAAAACCGAAATTAAGACTCGTATGTCCTCTTTCTTTTCTCTTTCGATTCTTTCTTCCTTTTCTTCATGAACTTGACGATTCCTAGCTTTGAAAGCAATTCTTCCCTCTGAAAATAGTGGTTTCACTCGACCTGCTACATGCAACTCGAACTTTAGGTTCACCCCAAGTGGGCTTCATGGTTTTTTTTTTTTTTTTTTTTTTCCCCCATGCGGCATTTATCTCATTCCTGTTATTCAATATCAGTCTTGGTCATTCCATATCCGTATTTATTTGTTTCCGTCTGATTTGTCCTTAAACCACCGACACCGAGAAGGCTGTTTGTTTGCATCTCCAAAAATAAAAATCGACGAGGAAAAAATCTCTGAATGTTGTATCTTTATCTCCTTGTATCTTTCTCTCATCAACAACGACGAGCCGTCGATACAATGGGAATGCCCTCGCAGAGCGGCCCCATGTGCCTCATTACTGCTTACGGGATGAAGCCGCCGGTTCCGTATCCGCGGAACCCCGCCACTCGAGTGCCTTCACCCCACCAAGCCAAGAGCGACATCTGATTCGTCCATAACAACGAAATCCCACTCTCAAAAGCTTCATCTCCAGATCTGACTCCACGATGACGGTCTTGTCCATCAATAAATCGCAGCCGTGTGAGCTTGGCCGAAGTCGATGAATATCAACAAAGCAAACGAAAATCCAGAGCGCCAACTCGGGCTTTTGTTGACAGGAGGGAGGCCATCAAATAGCGATGGCGACCGCCTGGCTGCTCTCGACGAGGATGAGGTTGTGGCAGAGGGAGGAGTTGGGACGAGAACTCCAGAAGTAGTGCACAACGAAAAGGAAGAGGAAGTCACTTGGAGGTCTTTGCCGCATAGGAAGCAATTGATTATCCTGACTCTAGCACGACTCTCGGAGCCTCTGGTTCAGACATCGCTGCAGGTAAGTTGAATTTGTTGATTAAACTTTTTGCTTTGAGTTCAATAACTAATAGTTTGAGTGTGCCAGGCATATATGTTCTACCAACTCAAATCCTTCGATGAAACGTTACCGGACTCGACGGTTGCTACACAGGCTGGGTTACTCGCGAGTAGCTTCACAGGCGCACAGTTCTTGACTGCGATGATGTGGGGGAGAATATCAGACTCGGATAGAGGGGGGAGGAAGTTGGTTCTGTTGATCGGACTTTCTGGGACAGGTGAGTCGTGGATATATGGTTTGTCTTAAAGTCCCGAGTTGACTTGTGACTTTTAGCTATCTCATGTCTGGGGTTTGGGTTCTCCAAAACTTTCTACCAAGCGATATTCTTTCGCACACTTGGAGGACTAAGTAACGGCAACATCGGCGTCATGAGAACCATGGTCTCAGAAATTGTACAGGAGAAAAAGTGAGTCACCATCGGTAATGTTCATTTCCCATGATTGTGATGACTTACTTTAACAGATATCAATCGAGAGCCTTCTTACTTTTTCCAATGACTTTCAACATTGGAGTGATCATAGGACCCATTCTCGGCGGATTACTTGCAAACCCAGCTGGAACATACCCAAAGAATTTTGGTCACATCAATTTCTTCATACACTATCCTTATGCCTTACCAAACATCGTCAGCGCATTTTTCTTGATCTGTTCAACCCTCGGGGTGTTTTTCGGGCTCGCTGAGGTATGTGTCCTTTCCATTCCAGTCTCGCACAAGAAAAATCAACTGACCATCTAGACACTCGGATCCATACGCCATCACGAAGATCTCGGGATGAAATGTAGTAGGAAAATCGGAGAGCTGTTTCGGGGACGCCAATCCCAGGAATATTCACACGCTTACACCGTTGTCTCGGGTGACGAAATCGCCCCTGAGAGAGATCTGGAAATGGCTGCGTCTACGCCAACCACACCCAGCAGGCAGAAAGCAATCCCGAGATGGAGACACAAGCTGCCGTTCCGGAGAATCTTCACTTACAACGTCGTCTGTACTCTGGTAGCGCACACCCTCATGGCAACTCACATCGGAACATTCACCTCTCTCTGGTTTGTCTTCCTCTCCACTCCCGTCGCCGACCCTGCACATCCCGACCCACCTGGCTTTCACCGCCGCCTCCCGTTCATTTTTACCGGCGGCTTAGGCATGCCTCCTCGAGATGTGGGTTTCGCTATGGCCATACTCGGCATCATTGGAATATCCATGCAACTCTTCATCTACCCAATCATCAACGCCAAACTAGGAACGGTGAAAAGCTGGCGCATATTCCTGTATTGCTTTCCAGTTGCTTACGTTCTCGTCCCGTATTTATCAATCGTACCATCGAAGTCAAAACCGCCGGCTGAGAAAGATGGCTTGTTAGTCTGGTTCTGTCTTTGTGCAGTTCTTTTCATCCAAGTGACAGGGCGAACTTTTGCGCTCCCTGCAACGACTATTTTGGTCAATAACGCGTCACCTCATCCCTCTGTTTTGGGCACGATGCATGGAATCGGTCAAAGTCTTTCAAGTGCTGGGAGAACGTTTGGACCCTCTGTTGCGGGGGCTTTGTACGGAGTTGGACTACGAAAGGGTATAGTAGGAGCTGTTTTCTGGGGGCTCGGCGGAATTGCAATCCTCAACTGCATTGCTAGCAACTGGGTCAGGGAAGGAGACGGACATGAAATCGTTTTGGAAGGCGACGAGGAGGCGGAAGCGGAATTCCAAGCCGCAGCCGCGAGGAGTGGGTTTTCGAGGTGATTATATTGGGATACATGCATGGGCTAAATATGGCTTGGCACAGGAACATGGTATATTATGGACGATGAAAGATTAGACGATAGATGAGATATGCTCGACAACCAATTTCAGTAGAATATTTGGCTCTTACACAGTGTCCTCAACCCACACTTATCCACTGCGTGGGGGTCTTGCAGCAGGTTGTTATGATGCTTCGGTAGGATAACCCGATATCCTGATATCATTCCTCACTTCTTCCTATCATTTCGCCCGAAATTCTGTTCTGAACGAAGCAGATAACGGGACCAATAAAGTCATAGATTAAATCTCCTTGGCTACCGATTCATGTTCCACGATAGGTAGCATTGGCCCTGATTTGCAGATTTGCAGCCCACCCTCTTACCAAACTGACGGGACCTGATGAATCATTTCCCTCTCGGATTTGATTCCGGCGAGCTGCATCGGCGCATAGAAGCACGAAACGATACCTTTCGTCCTTCTTGATTCAGTGACCAGCAGCGAGGGATTCGTGTAAACGACCCACGTCTGGCTACACGTCCTGAATTGCATGCGGGAAAAGTAAAACCAGTGCGTCGGTATGCCTGCTGCACTCTCTGCACGTCTTGATTGCGTCTTGTCTTGAATGACTAGATTAGAATTGGCAAATACCTGTACCTTGTCGCCGCGTTTGCTGGGAAGATGCTGTCCTGTTCTGCATCTATGGTGCACTTTTGGATCACGCATGTCTGAGACTGACTTTTTGAGATTATTCCCGTCTTCCTTGACCTCGCTTGCATTGCATTGGCCAACTCGCCCCAGTGTCTTAGCCCTGCAGGAGATCTCCACACGAACTCTGGTATCAGTGAATCAGAGCCTTCCATTCTATCTTTTGCGCCATTATTACCAGCCGGAGAATCTTTGGGAACTCGGTCGGCTCAATGGTTGAAGGGTAGGCCCGCCGTGGCGCTCACTCGCTGCATCTCACTACTCGCTCGCATGTCTGGGCGAATGACGAACTGTCATGATGGAGAGACAATTTGCTCGGAAGTAATTGACACATGGATATCTTTGGATGCTTCAACAGGCTATGTTTCAGAGACTTGAGAACTTGAGACATTCTGTTATCGCGCCCGTCGCCGGAAAGTTTGTTCGATGAGGGGCAGCCTTTGAACCCCTCCTCCGATCCCCCACCTTGAAGTCTTGTGCTGTAATTGGGGTTGACAACAGGAAGAGTTTAGCTAGTAAGTGGCCGGCGCTTAGAATTTAAAAACCGTCGGCAAGTACTTCTGAGTCCAGCTATTGGTCAGAATAGAATACCACTTGGTCTCTAAGTGTGTTCTGGAGACTGAGAACTGACTGTCAAGGTCCGAAAGTCCGCTCGATTTAGATTTCTCTGTTCTAAATCTGATTTCTCTGGATCCTATCTCGTAAGCATCAGATGATGACTCGGCCAGAATGGAGGCCTAGTGGTAGAAGTGCCCGGGTGGTGCACAGTATGTGGAGGGGCATGTAAAGGAACGGCATTTCTATTCCCATCGCTCTTGTCCGAGGCTCCTCTCCTCCTCTCCAGCCTGCAGTCCAAGAAGTCAAACTCTAAGCTGCATAAAGGCCTGTCCATGAAATGTCTGTGCGAATTCACGGTGCCTTCCCGTCGCGGGCCGCAACGGATCGTTGTCTTCAACCATGCCCTTAATCATATTAACTTTGCACTTAAGCAGTAAGGATAGACATTTGGATGAATCTGGAACTCACTCAGTCATAGTGTACTGTAGGGCTATCCTGGATTCTCTGGGGATTGCCAGAGAGTGGGGAGCATAGTCGACCTGAAGCCAGAAAGCAACTTACCCGTGATCTAAACATCACGTGGAAAACTCTATTCTCACCGCTAGTCTGTGGCATTAGGTTCCTCATCTACAGTCTCGCTCCACGACCAGACAACTCCACTTCAACCTCCTCTGACCACTTGCCGACTCCTTGCCACAGACGATGACTTCCATCTACATGGCAACTATCTACATGGTGCAATCGCCTTCCCAATTCGAACCGGGGTACGTCCATCTTAGGATGCACAGCTGCACGACTACAGCAAGGCACTCTGCCCGCCAATGGCAATGTGCAGACGCAGTCCGACATCGCGGAGACGACTAGTAACTGCGAAAGACGAACCTCTCACGGGTAGACCTGCCCCTCCATGACGCCCGCTGTCGCGCCCATGCCGTCAACTCCCACCGTGGTACTGGAATAGAACAGCGAATGGGGCTGCTCGCAGCAAACCCCGCGACTCGACGTCTCAACAGTCCAATGGCTGGAGCCAATTCGTCCCCGGGACCTACCTATCAACGTCGTATTTATCTGCTCTCAAACCCGGGAAACGCGAGCTGGATACTTTGAAGTATCTCGATGTCACCTCGGTCCTCCCACCATGCCGCTGCTGAAGAATGTCTCTATGCATCCAAGCGGGGTCAATTCTTACCGGACAGCGGGCCGTTCCAAGCAAAGGGTTCGATGACAGATGCAAGAAAGGACTGCCACGCGGATAGACTTGAACTGACTTGAATTGGAAAGGCTGGCCTGCAGACCGTTCCATCATCAGCCAGTCTGATGGTGACACGAACTCCCCCTAACGTAACTTCGACAGAGGTATTGGTTACGGGACAGTTCGACTATCCCAAGCCGGGCAACGGAATTGCCCCTCTCGGTCCTCTCGGTCCTCCAAAAACGCCTGGCTAGCTGGTTTCTACACTAAAACCTCGAGAAGATCGAACATCAATTGTGCATCTTCCTTGATGTGCTGTCTCTATTTTCAGTTTGGTGCGGAACCAGCGCCCATAATGTCTATATCTGGGCTGAATGGTGGGGCTAAAGACTTCCTCTTGTCCAGTCGACGATATGTCGGAGCGAGGGTGGCCCAATTGCCGAACTCTAAACATGGCCATGGCACTTCTTTTGATTTGTTATTGCTCTTACTCTCCCGGAAAACATATCTCCTGCACTTCATGACCCTCCTGAGTCAATATCCCGCTGCCTCATGCACAGAGAAGAGCTTAGACTTTGATCTTGCAGATATCTACCCTGAAAAGGCTAAGCAGCTTTCTCAAAATGATCCTGAAGCAGAACAGAACATGTAGCAAGCCGTGTTCGGCGACTTTGATGGCTTGGGGTCTTTTATCTAGCCGCTGGCCTGTATGCAGGCTTGTCTAGATCTCGATGAAAGAATTTGAGCTCTATCTTAAAACCCCTCCCATTTCTCTATTCCTCTCCAGTCCCACCCCCTCATATTGCTTCACTCTTTGTGCGTTGTGAAGTTCTTTTTGAAGCCTCCCCCCTCCTTCCACAGCTCGATATATGCAGTTCTTTGTGCCACCCCTCAGTCTCCTCTTACCCCGCGATATTGTGTCTTTGTTGGATTTACTACATCTAGATCTGGGGCAAGGTCCAATCGTTCTCGGCCCTTGGGAAGTCTGGAACGGCTGCTCAATGCTGGAGGATGAGTCCCCTCAATGAGCCCATCGCAATCATTGGTACTGGTTGCCGTTTTCCTGGACAGTCAAACACGTCCGCAAAGCTATGGGAGCTTCTCAGTCAACCGAGGGAACTCTCAATTCCAATTCCGCCAAGTAGATTCAACGCGGATGGTTTCTATCACCCCGATGGCTTCCATCATGGCACATCAAACGTTCAAAAGTCATACTTCCTATCCGAAGATGTCCGGAAATTTGACTCCCAGTTCTTCAACATATCTACCGCGGAGGCAGAATCAATGGACCCGCAACAACGGCAACTTTTGGAGGTTGTCTTCGAGGCCATGGAATCTGCAAACCTAACCATGGAAGAAATGCGAGGAACAGCAACAGCTGTTTATGTAGGGCTGATGTGCGATGATTATTCTGGTCTCATATTCGCCGACATGGAAACCCTGCCAACTTACGGCGCCACCGGCGCGGCCCGAAGCATCCTTTCAAATCGGATCTCCTATTTCTTTGATTGGACCGGACCGTCAATGACAATCGACAGTGCTTGTTCTTCCAGCTTGGTAGCGGTGCACCAAGCAGTCCAAACTCTCAGAAATGGCGAATGTCGGGTTGCTATGGCTGCTGGTGCAAATCTCATTCTCAGTGCGCGGATGTTCGTTGCTGAAAGTAAGCTGAAAATGCTGTCTCCTAATGGTCGCTCTCGGATGTGGGATGCTGGCGGTGATGGCTATGCGCGTGGAGAGGGTATCGCTGCAGTCATGTTAAAACGACTAAGTGATGCCATTGCCGACGGCGATCACATAGAGTGTGTTATCCGTGAAACAAGTGTAAATCAAGGCGGCCGGTCGACAGGACTCACAGTACCAAATCCTGTTGCTCAAGTAAACCTCATCCGTCAGACCTATGCTAAAGCTGGCCTTGACTTGAACCGTTCGGAAGACAGGCCACAGTATTTTCAAGCCCATGGAACGGGCACCAAGGTTGGGGACTTGAATGAAGCGACCGCAATACACAACACATTCTTTGGGAAGCTCGAGGATATGGACAAAGAGAAACTCTTTGTTGGGAGTATAAAGACTGTCATTGGCCACTCAGAGGGAGCGGCTGGCATTGCTGGGATGCTGGAAGCTGCCCTTGCTGTAAGTTCACTTTTCCGTTTCTCCTTCCAGCGCGTCTCAACCAACCTCACACAATTGTCACACCCTTCCTATGATTGAAAATTCATAATTGCCCATCTCTCGAGACCATTTCTAACTCCATTATTTCTCGCAAAAGGTCAAACATGGAATGATACCTACCAACCTCCATTTCGAAACACTTAATCCCAAGTTGGAGCCGTTCATCCACCACCTCGAAGTCCCAACCAAAACACAAAAGTGGCCTAGCACTTGCAGTGAAATACGACGAGCAAGTGTGAATAGGTATACTTTCTATATTTTGAATTTCCAACAAAAATCTAACATGCTACCAGTTTTGGTTTTGGTGGCACAAATGCACACGTGATCCTAGAAAATGCCCCTGAACTCGCAAGGAGAGCTGCATCTGTATCATCGAATGTTGCACTTCCGTTTGTGTTTTCAGCAGCCTCGGAGCGATCTCTCGGGTCGCTTCTTTTCAACTACTCCCAGTTTCTGAGCGACAACCCGGAAACAGATCTGAACGCCCTGGCCTGGACCCTTCTCTCTCGACGATCAGTCTTCACTCATAAGGTATCTTTCACGGCGCAAAGCACGTCAGAGCTCCGGGCGAAACTGGACGACGAGCTTGAACACAGGGCAAACGGGATGTCGAGGGCAATTTCTTCCCGTCCTACGAGCAAGCCGAAACGAATTCTGGGTATCTTTACTGGACAGGGAGCTCAATGGCCCGGCATGGGCTGGGACCTGGTATCAGCATCATCTGTTGGAAAGTCAACTCTTCAAATGCTGGAAGAGTCTCTAGCCGGCCTTCCTGCAGAACACAGGCCACAGTGGTCTCTGGAAGCTGAGCTGTCTGCACCGGCAGCGACGTCCCGCGTAGCCGAAGCTATTATCTCGCAACCCTTATGCACGGCTATTCAGATCATCCTAGTCGATCATTTACGAGCAGCAGGAGTCAGCTTCTCTGGTGTGGTAGGCCACTCTTCAGGAGAAATAGGTGCAGCTTATGCCGCCGGATTCATCTCCGCCGACGCAGCCATCAAGATCTCCTACTACAGAGGCTTCTTTGCCAACCTTGCTGGGGCGGGAGTGAAAGGTTCCATGATTGCTGTTGGCATCTCGAGGGCCGATGCTATCGAATTCTGCCAACTTCAACAGTTCAGTGGAAGGGTTGTTATTGCCGCTAGTAACTCTTCTACAAGTGTCACACTTTCTGGAGATGCAGACGCTGTCAACGAAGCCAAGGAACATTTTGAAGAGAAAGAGATATTTGCGAGAATCTTGAAAGTGGACACTGCATACCACTCGCATCATATGATTCCTTGCGCTGAATCATACCTACAAGCACTCAAGGATTGCAATATTGGACTGCTACCAAGATCAGAAGATGCCTGCCCATGGTACTCCAGCGCACATGAGGGGGAGATTATGGATGCTCGAGAAGCTTTGCTGGGTTCCTACTGGATGGACAACATGCTTAATGCTGTGTTGTTTTCCCAGGCTGTGGAAAGCTCGCTTGCAAACTGTTCATATGACCTCGCAATCGAAGTTGGCCCCCATCCCGCGCTCAGAGGACCAGCTTTGCAGACGATCCAAGAAATTACTGGATCTAAGAAGTCGCTGCCCTATGTTGGACTATTAGGGCGTGGTAAGACTGGCGTTGAAACATTCGCGGATGCCTTGGGCTCCCTCTGGATGCACTTTGGCTCAAAGTCATTTGATGTCGAATCCTTCGATCAAATTTTCCACGAAAAGAACTGGCACTCCGCGGTCCAAGGCCTCCCAACTTACCCATGGGATCATGAACGTACTCTCTGGTTTGAGTCTCGTGGATCCAGGGAAACTCGTTCCCGCGCAGAAGCACCTCACGAGCTTCTAGGAATTGTGACAAGTGACCAGGCCGAAGGCGAATACAAATGGCGGAACTACCTCAAGTTGAACGAACTCCCTTGGCTTAGTGGCCACCAAATTCAAGGTCAAACTATCTTCCCCGCAGCCGGATATCTCGTCATGGCACTCGAGGCTTCCAAGACCGTGGCAAACAGGAAGGAAGTCCGATTGATCGAAATCAAGGACTTTAACATTTTGCAAGCCATCTCTATTAATGATGATGCCTCGGGCGTGGAGACTCTATTCACCGTCAATAATGTTGTTTCAGACTCAAAGAATGGAATTCTGACCGCTGATTTCGTCAGTCATGCCTGCTTGAGTAGAGATACTGGATCACTCGTTCTTATCAGCTTGGGCAAACTCATCCTACATTTCGGTGCACCTTTAGCAGATGCCCTCCCCAATAGAAGTTTGGCTGTGATCAATGACCTCCGTGAGGTTAACATTGACACTTTCTACGACTCGCTTGGAAATGTCGGGTATGGCTACACAGGATCATTCAAGGGAATCTCATTCCTAGAGCAGAAGTTGGATACGTCAACTGGGCTTATTGTTGATGCCAACTCCACTGCTTCAGACTCATCTATGATGATGCATCCTGGCACTCTAGACTCCGCTATCCAGACACTGTTTGCGTGTCTCGGGACGCCAGGCGATGGCAGCCTTTGGACACTACATGTCCCGGTCACGATCAGGAACATCCGAGTCAACCCCGCCATCTGCTCAACCTACTCCTATAGCCAGCAAAAGGAAGTCATTTTCGACGCAGCCCTTGCCGAAAGTGGCCCTGACGCCCTTTGCGGCGACGTCACTTTGTACGATATCGAAACCCGAAACGCCATCTGTCAAATTGAAGGCATTGAAGTCAAGCCTCTCATGCCTGCAACACCGGCAGACGACCGATTGTTGTTCCATGAACTTGTCTGGGGCACTGCGGAGCCTGATGCTGCTCTTGTATATCGAAAGGCCGGATTTTCTGCCGCTGAAATGCAGAAAGCGGAGACGCTGGAGAAGATTTGTTTGTACTATCTGAAACAGTTGCTTGATTCTACGTCAATGGAAGAGAAGGAACAGACGAGTTGGCATGGACAGAGGATTCTTGCTTTTGCTGCTCATGTTGTTGATGAGACACAAGCGGGGAGACATGCTTCTTGTAAACCCGAGTGGTTGGCAAATACCTGGGTGGACGTTCAGCTTGTTGCTAATCAGTGAGTACCCAGAATCGAAATGCCCCTCCAAGCCTCTGCTAATCGAATCCAGGTATGCAGCAGATGTTGACTGCAGACTTCTGCATGTCGTTGGCACAAAGTTGATCCCATTCATCAGAGGCGAAAGCTCGATTTTGGAGCACATGAGGCAAGACAGCCTACTAGATCTGTACTACCAGAACTCTGAACTGTTAGAATATAACTTGTATGCTGGATTGATTGCGGAACAGATTGCATTCAGATACCCCCTGATCAAGATATTGGAGATTGGTAAGCGCGCACCTGCCTGGAGGAATTTAGATGAAGACTAACTTCGATAGGTGGCGGTACTGGCGGCATCACCAGGTCTATTTTGAAGCATATTGACAACAAGTATTCGTCATATACTTTTACCGACATCTCGGTTGGATTCTTCGAGGATGCACAAGAGACTTTCAAGAGCAATGGCCGAATCATCTATGAGGCTCTCGACATTGAGCGTGATCCCACGACCCAAGGTTTTACAGAACACTCGTATGACCTTGTCATCGCATCCAATGTCCTCCACGCCACGAAGGTCCTGGACAATACCATGACCAATGTCCGAAAATTGCTGAAACCAGGAGGGAAACTCCTGGTTCTTGAGGCTGTGGACAATGGCGCTGCTCGTGTCGGATTCAGCTTTTGCGGCGTGCCTGGCTGGTGGGCAGGAGCTGATGATGGTCGTGAATTGACTCCACTCATCACACCTGGACAATGGAACTCGCTGCTGATCAGAAATGGATTCTCTGGACTTGACACTATCACTCCCGGTACAGAATCTGTGGATCAACCCGTCGCAGTTTTCATCTCAACCGCCGTTGATGAGCAAATCGAACTCCTGCAAAAGCCCTTGGCCCTCGCTGGACCGAAGCCACAGCTTGATACACTGTTCTTGGTGGGCGGTAAAACGAGTATTACGAAACAGCTGATGGAAGACTTGAAAATAATTCTTCAACCTTGGACAGCCAATATCAAAACCCTGGAATCCCTTGAGGACATCCATAAAATGGATGATTTCTCAATGGTGCATGTCCTAAATCTCGCCGATCTCGACGGACCCATCTTCGAAGACTTGACATCAGATCGTTTGGAGTCTTTCAAGTCGCTGTTGAATATCTCGAAGAGTTTCCTCTGGGTCACTGCTGGAAGCAAATCCGATCGGCCATATTCAAACATGGCGCTCGGCATCGGACGAACACTCGTTCACGAAATGCCACATCTGCGTCTCCAAGTCCTAGATGCAGCCAAAGTTGAAGAGTTGAGCGCTCCTCTGCTCGCAGAAGCTTTCCTGAGGATTGTTCTTACGGAGACGTGGGAGAATGATATTTATGCTCCTCAGCGAATGTGGTCGAATGAGCCAGAGATATGGCTTGAAGATGGTCGATTCCACATCACGCGGGTGGTGCCAGATAAGGCGGCGAACAATAGACTTATGTCTAATAGGCGCATCATTGAAGAAGATTTCAGTGTGGGTGACCATATTTTGAAAGTCACCCATACTGGAGCCTCGTACGAACTGCAGCGATCGCTGTCCGAGCCTCGTCCATCTGGCGTTGGGGATGTCACCACAATCCGAGTCACGCACTCCACTCTGATGGCAATGAAAGTTGGATCTGCTGGCTTCCTCCATCTTGTTACTGGTGAGATGGCTGGTGTGGGAATGAAAGTCATCGCCTTGTCACAAGCAATCGGATCTACGATCGTCACTCCATCCAGTTGGGTGGTACCTTGGTTTGTGGGACAAGGAGATGAAGCATTACTTCTGACTTCCATTGCGACCGAGATTTTAGCTCAATCTGTGATTGATATGGCGAACAACAGTTCTTTGTTGGTTCTTGAGCCGGAATTGCTGCTCGCAGACGCCATTTCGAGAAAGGCTCGATACACGGGTATCAAGCCCTGCTTCGTCACTGCCGAAGACTCCTCGGAGAGGAGCGACTGGATCAAAGTACATCCATTTGCTTCGGATCGCGATATCAAGTCCAGTCTCCCAGTGAACACTTTAGCGTTCATCGACTTCTCAGAATCGTTAGTTTTGGCCAAACGGGTTTCAGCAGTACTCCCCTTCCATGCTCGAAAGGCAGATATTTCGAATTTCCTCAGCCACACCTCAATCTTTCTTCCATCAGCCTCCCGAAACTCGGTTGCTGATACTCTCAGTATCGCACTGGCGAATTCTATGTCGGTCATTCGTTCTAACAAATCGATCGCCAGAACCGTCGTTATCGGTGCCGAATCATTGCCAAATATGGCTCCTCCAGCTCCCGCCTTGCAGATCGTGGACTGGAGCACCGGATCTAAACTGCCAGTCAGGGTTCAAAGCGCAGAATCAATGATTAGATTCAAGAGTGACAGAACCTACCTCCTGATCGGAATGGCAGGTAACCTCGGCCGGTCGCTCTGCCGGTGGATGATACTTCATGGAGCGAAGCACATTGTGCTGACAAGTCGGAATCCGAATATTGAGCAAAGCTGGCTTGATGAGATGGAGAGTATAGGCAGTGCTGTGAAGATTATGGCGATGTAAGTTACCCTTGATCCGCTGATGCATCCGTAAGCTGACCATTCTAGGGATGTCTCAAACAAAGACTCGTTGCTGGCAACCCACAAGCAAATTACCTCCACGCTCCCCCCAATCGCCGGGGTGGCAAACGCGGCAATGGTTCTAAGTGATACCCTTCTCTCTAACATGAGTTTCAATGAGATGCAAACCGTCCTCAAGCCTAAAGTCGACGGCAGTCGTTTCCTGGATGAACTCTTCCCTAACAATAATCTCGATTTCTTCATCCTCTTCGGTTCCTCAGTCGACGTCATGGGTAACTCTGGCCAAGCAGCATACTGTGCAGCAAACATGTTCATGAACAGTCTTGTCTCATCTCGTCAGAAGCGCGGCCTTGCAGGTTCCCTCATCGGTCTCGGAGAAGTCAAGGGGGTTGGCTACGCGGCTCGCATGAATCGCGAACTCAACGATATCATCGGAGCCACTCTACCTCTGTCTGAGAAAGAAGTCCATCACATGTTCGCCGAAGGTATCCTTTCAGGTTCTCCTGGAAGTACCTGCAATCCGATTTTGTATGCCGGTATGGATTCTAAAGATCCGAGGAAAGATCCGGATATTCTCTGGTACCCACATCCGAAGTTTTGGCATTATATTGAGAGTGGTGATGGTGCCGCTGCAACTGAATCGAAAGATGCGACTGTGAGCCTGAAGTCTCAGCTAGCAGTGGCAGCGAGTATGGATGATGTTGTGAATATCGTGACAGGTATGTCCCTTTTTCTGCAAAGGCAAATATGCAGAAACTGACGATGAATAGACGCATTCACTTTGAAACTCCGACACAAGCTCCAAATATCCTCTGATACCACAGTCCCATCCGAAGCTGTTCTTCTGGAGCTTGGCATCGACTCTCTCGTTGCAGTCGATCTGCGCGCTTGGTTCGTGAACGAGCTCGGAGTCGATATGCCGATCCTGAAGATTCTTGGCGGAGCTACAATCATCGATCTTGTCACCGATGCGGTGGCTCGGGTTCCAGTGACGATGCTACCAGCTGTTGTTGTGGAAGCTAAAGAGGAAGAGACTAAGGCTTCACAGGGGGTACTTGTACCCAACGGACTTGGAGGACACGATCTCCTCCCCGCTGTCAGTGATCCTGTTCCTGTATCAGAGGCGACCGAGCCAGTTCCAGAAGCAGAGGCAGAGGCCACAACACCGTGTACTCCACCCCCTCGCCAAGGTCATTTCAAGAATCTCTCATTCGCATCGACTTCCTCCGGGCGCTCATCTTCCGAGCAAGATACTTTCTCGCAACCTCATTCGCCAGCTCTATCAAATACTTCCTCAGCACCAGATCACGAGGTTGTAGCTCAACTGTTGAAATCGAGTCTCGATATCTATACTGGTGATGGTTTGGATCAGCACAAACAGAAAAGGGACAGTATCTGTACTGATGGGGAGATGGCATCGCCGTCGTCCTCTGAAGAGCAGGTCTTCACTCCTAGGTCGGAGAATATGGATGACAAGTGTGAGATCTTGTTGAAAGATGGTGTTGTTCAAAGCATCGCTACGGATTTGGATGATCCCAAGTCTGGAGTCAGTGTTGATGTCGGTGAAATTAAGGAGTCAACAGCTTCTCAGCAGGAGCAGATCCCAACGTCTGGCATCGCGGACGATTTGCCTGACATGTCACGGAACAAAACAGAAGTTGAACTTATGGACACAACTTCTTGCGATACTCACGCAACTGGCGCTACGAAAACCGAGCACGTCGCCGAAGAAATCTCACTTGGTCTTGACGAACAAGCTGCCACCTCTTCTCTCGAAACCACGGATATCAACGACGTCGAGCTCTCGCAGCCTGTCGTGGCAGAGAAGATAACCGATATCACGACAGTATGATTTTCCTTCTCTTTTCAATCATTATATATCCTGGATTGACACATCCCTTTCCTGTTTCCTTGAAATATAACCAGTTTCTTCCAGATTCATCAGTTTCTGGTCTTGTTTTGATTTGTTGAGGATATATCTTTCGGGCCTTTGGCGTACATTTCGTGTTTTCATTGCATCACTCGCTATATACAGTATCCATGATCTCTAGGGTTGGGTTTCCTGGAAACTGTTTCTTTGAGTCTTGTGGTTTATTATGTGGTATGGTTTTGTGGGCTTGTTGGCGTTGTTGTTTTGTTGGGTTTTAGTGTTGGGGTTTTG